>CAUYRT010013202.1:0-53789 GCA_963574885.1 Lepilemur ruficaudatus | reverse complement strand
TCTACAAAAAAGTACAAAAAACTTAACCAGGTGTAGTGGCACATGCCTATAGTCCCAGCTACTCAGGAGGATGAGACAAGAGGATCGCTTAAGCCCAAGAGTTTGAGGTTGCTGTGAGCTAGGCTGACGCCACGGCACTCTGGCCCGGGCAACAGAGTGAGACTCTGTCTCAAAAAAAAATAAAAAAAATGATGTATCAAACATCACCTTAATAAACAATTGTTGAATGAATGGATAAAAACAGAAACAGCTTAGTGCCACTGTGTGCCAGGATTATGATAATCCTTTAGTGTAATGCTCTTTTAAAAAATGTAATCTATTCAGCAGTGGGTTTCCCAATTTTAGGAAAGAGGAGCCTGAATCTTCTTGAGGGTCATACGGTTAAGTCTTGGTAGAGCCAAGATTTGCGCTGGGGTGTGCACAATAACGTGTCATGCTGCCCATGCTTAGCTCACTTAGCCTCTCTGAGCTCCTGTGTCCTCGTCAATAGAACAAGGTCAAGTCAAACAACTGCTGAGGTCCTTTCCTGCTTGATCAATGCTTTAAAACACAAGAAGTTTAGTCCTTTTCATTTCAGGTGTCTTTTTTATCTCTGTCATCTTTTCTTGGCTTCCACTGACTTCTACAAAAAGAACATTTTACTGTTTTGACTTACCCAAATCCTCAGGAACGGTTTTTCTAAGGCCAACACAGAGTCTATCCCTGGGATGATTATGGAGGAAATAATTATTCACCTATTTTACCTTGTTCCATTTTCATACATGCCAGTTGACAAATGCCCTAGATGCATTAGTAACAAGGCTTAGAGAGAGAGCAAACTCTATAGACTTCACACATTTGCATTTTAGTATTTGCAGGATTTTCTCAGTTTTGAATTTCTCACAAGCACTCTGGAATACTGTCAATAAAATTATTAGTGATGGCATGTAGAGGAAAAATCAAGCAAAAAGAAGGGGAAAGAGAAAAGGAAAATAGAATAAACCTCTCTGTAGTTAAAAGCTGAGTAACTCTGAGATTTGCCATATCCTTAGCTGAACTTTGCAAGGCTCATGCACAAGAGGAACTTCAGATCCTATGCAAACCAGAGAATAATCATCATACAGGAACTGATTGGGTAATAAGTATTTACTGAATAATTAATATGCATTGAACACGGTACTAGACACAGTGAAACACAAAACATAAGATTTAGATGTGACTTATCCAATAAGTACATTATTCTACCAGCTCCAAAGGATATGCTGATATTGAAAATGAGCATTGCTGACAGTTTTTTGGCCAGGTAGTTGGCAAGAAAACCACAAAAAACCTTCAGTTTTGGACATCAAAACTGTTTGACTTTGCCACAGGATTAGAGAGTAAAGTCTCCATGACCCAGATATCACGGCTAAGGTACAAGTTGTTTCTAAACCTCAAATCAGGCACTTATCTTCTGCAGACTGTTGGAACATGCCCCTCCAGTAGGCCTTGATAACACCCCCTTATTGTTCACATATAACTAACAATTTGTTGTCTAAATTGTCACTGCCCTGCTGAAAATCCTTCCGCATGGCATTCTCCCTAACCCCCTCCCCACCATAGGTATCTAATTTACAGTGGACAACCATCCCAGTTTACCTGGGGCTGTCCTATTGTTAACATTGGAAGTCCTATTTCCTAGGGAACCCTTCAGTCTCTGGCAAACAGGTATGGTTGGTTAGTCACTCTACAACTACTCCCAGAATCAGGGCGAGAGCAATGATGCTCCTCTTCCTCCTGTTTCTTCCTATATGTACCACTCTCTGCCTACAATTTTGTTCTCTTTCTCTTCCCTTAATTCTTTCCTGAAGATGGATTAAAGTATCTTTCCTAAGTTATAGTGTATAAAATGCATTTTTCCCTGAAAGGCAGTTCACCCCTCTATAAATAGAATTTTACTCTGAGGGTGAAAAAAAAGAAAACCCAGCAGCCTTACATAACCTTTCACAAAAGCCCTACTCATTTTCCACCAGGACCAGAAAAGGGCCTACAGTTCATGAGCTAAGCAGAAACCTCTCTCACCAGGAGGAGCACTAGTGATTTTCATTCAGATTGATCCAATCTGCACAGCTGAGCCCCCCACATTCTCTTCGTGTAGACTCTGATTTGGAGCACGCCAGGGAAAGCTGCTCTCTCTGCCAGGCAGTGCAGAGGAAAAGCTTCAAAACCCTGCACTGAGCTTTCTGCCTGTAAAGCTTTCCTTTTCTTCAAAAACCTCCGTTAAGCCCCTTCTGCCTGACACAGAGGCAAGCAAATGAGCACTTGGTCGGTTTTGTGCCCTGAAGACCATTCCCAATCAAAAGACAAGGTCTGCTAGGGGTCGCCCCGTTGGGGTCTCACTTTGAGCATGTGTGTGCTTTTAGCATCAGACCTGAGAAGGCAGGGAAGGGAGGCAGGAGGAGGGCCCAGGGCACCAGCGCTCCTTTCAACTGCCTGCCTTTTCCCCCCGGATCTGAGTATTTTCAATAAGGAAAGAGAGTGGAAGGAAGGGAAAATACGGAATGAAAACCAGCAGACCCTTTTAAAATGTGCCTTCTTATGTTGAGTACTGATGAGAAAAGAAAGCCAAGGTTTATGGTAGAATTCAGGTGTGGAAAAAAAAAAAAAAGAAAAGAAAAGAAAGCCAAGGCAGATGGAACACCAAAAGAGCATCTTCAAGGGCTTTTAATCTCAAGGAAAATGAAATGTGTCATGGCCTCCATTAAACATATTAGCCACCAAACCACAAACCAAGGGACTCTTTGATACTGACATAGTTTGCCATTACATGACCAGCTCCTGAAGCCAAACCCCCCAAAGATGTTTCAAGCTATCTAAGACTAGTGTGGCTGAGGCCTTTTCCCATTGACTAGATGACAACCTATAATTGTGAAGAATAGGGGCAAAGGTCATCTCCCTATGTGGGGCTTTCAGTCCGCTAGGGCAGTGTTCCCCAGTCACTTAGGGTTCTAATAGCGTACATCTGGGTGTGGCCTGAGCTTCTGCATTTCTTACAAGCTATCAGTTGATGCAAAGGCTCTTGATACACAAACCACATTCCGAATAGCAAGACCCTAGGACACTGATTCTCAAACGTAGCTGCACGTTGGAATCACCATTGGAAGTTTAAAAATACTTGTGCCTATGCCTATGCCTTAGAGATTCTTAATTAATTGGTATGAGGAGGGGCTGGGCATTGATACAAAGTCAAGATGGGAGCCACTCCTCCCTTGGGACAAAGTATACTTAGTACTACATGTTAGCCAAGCAAGTCTTAGCTTCTAAGCATTCATGCTAAGTGGATGCTGGGTCTATGGGTCTGTAGGAAATGGACATGATTAACCAGAGAAGAGTTAATAGGGAAGGATGGTTTGGATATAGCATCCACAGGAGGTGTGTTATAAGGTGCCAAGTTTGATCAGTATTGTATAGTGTCAGGTCTAACTTAGCTGGACCTATTAGCCTCTAAATCTAGCAAAGGCATGGTCCAGGGCTCACTAAGCCATGATGTGCTTGATTTTAAAATTGCCATTGGAGTCTATCTTATTTTATTTCTATGTCTTTAAAATTATAACAATGCAACTGAAGATGATTGTAGAGTGGCCTGTGAAATCTTCTATTTATAATGACTATCTCAGGATAAATGTAACTCATATTAAGATAATACTAATAATAGCTAGGATTTATGAAATACTTATTGTGTACCAGGCACTGGAATAAGCATTTTATATATTGACCTGTTGGAGTGATTTTTATTTCTAATTTAGAGTTGGGAAGCAGAGGTTGATTTTATTTCCATTTTATAGGTAAGAAAGTTGAGGTCCAGTGAGGTTAAGTACCTGGCTCAAACCCACTAGCTGGCAGGCTTTTCCCCCTAGGCTATGCCACTTCTCATCATGACCAAAGACCACAGGACCATGTAGCTGGCTCCTTTGCAACATCCAGCAGTAGACGGTAGGTTGACTCAAGTGGCACACGTGGTTCCGGGCCCAGTGACACGGAAAGACTGCAAGCTCAACAACTTCTAAATGAGCTGTAACCTAAAGCAAAGAGAATACTAATCCATATTTTTAAGAAATAGGAATGGGAATAACATGTATAGAAAAGGAGCATATTGAGAAAATAATCTGTAAAAATAAAAAAAAAAAATCTTAGTTTCAGGAGCAATCAGGCACACATTTCCACATTTTGAGGAAGGCCACAGGAAGAAGAAATGCCCCCATGCCAATCTTATTTCTATGAAAAAGGCAAAGTCCTGTTTTGCCTCTGCTCAGTGATAGCTTTCAAAGTGGAAGTGGCCCATTATCATGTTTATTAATAATAATTTGCATTTTTCTATACTTTACACTTTTCAAAGGCCCTCTCCCTTGGTTACATTAGTTATTATACATCCACACAACCCCATAAGGTATCTCTAAACATACAGGATAGACAGGTTCACAAATTCATATCTAACAAGTAAACACAGGGAAAGGGTCGCCCATGTAAGTTGCTTAAATTTTTAAATGATTGTGCCTGAGATTAGAAAAGGCCCTTGACAGGAACTAGTTTCAATTTATTCAACCAATATCCACTGAGTATAAGTAGCTACTGTTCGTGAGGGAGTATCCAGAGGTCTTCTCCAGCCTTAGCTATGCCATTATCATTCTTGGATCTCCTGTCCTGGATATACTGATCTTGGAATTCACCATCTTTCCTCCTATCACAGGATTTTGCACCCACTTTCCTTACCTGGTATTCTCTCCTCTGCCTCTCCCCAAACATCTCCTTCTTAACAAAAGCTAACTCATTCTTCAGGTGTCAACTCAACCACAACTTTCTCAGGGAAGCCTTCTTTAATCTGCTGTCTGGGTCTCTTTTCTGCAGTACTTTCTTTTCTACGAAGCTTTATCTCATTTGAACTTATGGATTTGTGTTTGTGTGCGTGTGTGTGTGTATATATATACATATATATTTGATTAGCATATTTATCCCACTGGTCTCTAAGCTCTATCACCACATTAACACAATGCCTGGAACACACTCAACAAGTATGGGAAGAAAGGGTCACGGAAGTCTGGGGATGTGTTTATAGAAACAGGATGCAGAATCTACAGGAAGTCCTTTGATATCCTCATTCCTACCATACCTATACTTCAGTCTAAACATGATTGACAATTCTTTACACCCCCTTGTTCTTTTTTTCCCCAATCAATCTAAAGATACAGGGATGAGTGAATTGGCTCTGTCAGCCCATCTGGCTAATATTAATATATTAATAATATGTAAACATTGTAGTTGATGTTTTTCAGTCTGTCCCACTTTTTTTGCATTCTTTTTGAGTGAGTACTTTGTTCTGCCTTATATCCTGCTTAGCTAAGTGTGTGACTGTCACTTTCACTTGAGGATTAGGCCCTGGAGGGCAGAAATACATGTAAACTTTTTTTATTTATCTCCTTCTAACACTTGGTAAATTCTCAGTAACTATTCTCTTGAGTCAAATACTTGATCTTATTTGGTCCTGATAATTCCTCAATGATTTTGTTAGTCATTGATCGTTCTACCTAAAAGATGAGAACACAAGTTTTGAGAGACCAAATGTGTACCCAGGGCTATACAATAAATTAACAATTATGCTGGAACTCTGCTTTATAATGTATGACTTGGGAGAGCTTAACCAGAAAAGCATATTAAAATTGAGGCTCTTGATTACCAGAAAGATAGAAACAAAACAGAAGGAGTTCCAGTAAGAAAAATAAACATGAGTAAGCTTCTTGGGGGGGAGGGGATGAGCAAAATCTAAGTGAACTAAATATTTATAGTCTGGTTAAGTAAAGCCTAAGTGGGGAGGAATGATTTATAGCTAGAATTATTTAACACGTTTAAGCACAGAAGAGGCAATGTCACTGAAATGGGGAAATAGGAACCAGCAGCCAGATGACAGGAGTGATGGGAAGAACATTTAGAACAGGACTATCTCAGATGAATTGTACAATAAATTTTTAACAGCAAAAACTGATACGCTGCAGAAAAGTTTCCCAAGGGAAACAGTCAACAAACTATCCCTGGAGATGTCTCAAATCAGAGAGAGAAAATAACTAGAAATTGTCCTGCAGGGAACAGCTCTGCCCAGACATTAGACATGAAAAGAAAAGCTTTGCAGATTTTTTTCTCTAATTTATATTCTTCTGGGATCCCATGAGGCTGAGCAAAGACGTGGAAGCAATGGATTGAGGACTCTGGGTGCAGGGGGTTTGCTTAGATGTCTCAGCCTTGGCTCACGGCTCTAATGAGTCTGCACAGAAGGCAACACACCAGAGAGACCACTGTGAGCATATCTGATGTTTTATTTCATCCAGGGGTCTTCATTAACCTGTCCCATGGGAGTAGATGAGACAATTATGAACCCAAACAAAAACTGGAGGAGATGTACATGTGCAAGCACAGGTGTTTTTCTGAAACCCACAGTCAGATGTGCCATGAATATAACAATGAATTGGACCTATGTATTTTACTGTGTTGGAAATATACCCAAGTTCAAATAGTCAGATCATGATTTTAAACTCATATTTTGTATCTATCATTATAACTCTGTGATTCAGTCATCCTTTAGTTCATCATTTTCAGGGGATTCATAATGCACCTCAAATTAAGCCTGGCACCCGAGCATACTGTTTCCCTGTAAATGATTCTCTACATGGACATAATAAACAGGATAAGGTAGGATACTGACAAGGAAGGACTTGCTCTGGACAATGAATAATCTTACATTGACCAGTGATCTCTTTTCCAGGTCAAAATCAGTGTACATTTTGGGAAAGTGTTTAATGAAGTAAAGCCTGGGCTAGAGTAAACATGATAGAGTATTAGGCAATAACTTCCTGAATGTTACATGGTAGACTACTGACAATATCTATGCCTGAATGCAAAAGGTTGCTTAGTAGAAGAAATAGAATAACCAACAATAATAGTAATGTCTAAAAGTAAATGGTTGCTCACAGATGTAGAAACCGAATCATAGAATTATCTTCCTGAAATCATAAATGGCCAAGAAATGTATGGAAAAATATAATTGACCTTATTAACAGTCAGGGAAATGTAAATTAAACCCACAATGAGAAGTTGACACATCCAACAGAGAAGGACAAATTAAGCATATGAAAATACCAACAGTTGGTGGAGATATGAAGCAAGGGGGACTTTCATCTACTCCTGGTGGGGTCTCGGTAGCCACAACATGTCATTGTCTCCTGAAAGTAAACATATCCTTTCCATGACTCAGCAATTATACTCCTAGTCATGTATGCACCCTAGACATGGTGGAAAATTTATACTGGCAAACACATACCAGAACGTTCATAGCAGCATTACTGGCAATAACAAAAAACTGAGTTCCTAACATCCATCAACAGTAGGTCAAATAAACTGTGGTTAATTATTATCGTAGATATTATACAGCAGAGAGAATGACTGCAATGCAGTCACAGGCATCCACACAGATGAATTTCAATACTTAATGTTTAGGAAAAACATGAGTCAGAGAACAACATATATATTATTTTATTACAATCAAGAATAGACAAGGCAAAATAACATATTAAAGATGGGTATATATGTGGCAAACTACACAGGAGGCAAGGGATTAATTAACACAAAATTCAGAAAACTATTTGTGAGGACAGGGGTATTTGATGATGATTATTATTATGATGATCATCATTAATGATATTATTTATTATTAGTTATACCAAACACTCTATGTATAGCACAGTACACAAGTTAAATAAATCATATAATGTTGAAACTATTAATATAACTAGAATTGATCTAGTCCACACCCTCATTTAACAAGGAAAAATATGTTGCACAAAGAACAAATGGCATCCAGATTAATATCAGATTTGAGAAATGCTACAAAATCATTAGTTAAAACAAATTAGATATTTTTTCCGTATTGAGGAATTCAAGTCCTGATTTATAATCTTCTCTCTTACTTTAGACACAATCCCAACAAAACTTAGTCACCTATATTTCTCAGGAAATTGAAAGTAAAAGAGGGAAGGACTGAGGACGTCTGACAACAGGGAGAAGTTTCATATAGAAACAAGTAGACAAAATATATTTTACAAATCAGGAGTAAAAGTTTTAAGAAAACAAAATAGCAGCCCATGGCCATTTGATGAAAAAAATAAACAGTTCTGTATGATGTAACATCTTTAAAAATTCTCTCTATAATATCACATAATATAATAATGAAGTCATAATGATGCATTGGATCTATTATTATTAAAACAGGTTAAACTAAGTTCTATATACTTTTTAAAAGGTAGCTGAGTGAAGGAATGTTTCTCAAAGACTATGGAAAAATTAGTAAAATCTAAAAATGTCGATGCTTAACAAGAAACTAAGACAAATGACTTGAATTAAAAACTTTCGTAGTACTTGTTTAACTCCTTTATTCTCTTACAAAAATGTAAAAGCAGAATTTAAGAACATTTTAGATAGTCCAGAATAATGTATTGATCAGCCTTCTTATCAGTTCATAATATACTAACCAGTTGGTATTTTCATTAAATCACATCATAAAGATTCAGTTAATTCAGTGGAACATTTTTGTCCTAGATACTCTCAAGAGTAGCCTTCTGGCAAGAACGAATATTTAAAGGATGAGCAAAGAACAAGGAAGAAATCTCTATACTGCAATAAACACTCCTGTTGAGTTCCATCATAATCACCAGTGGTCTATGGGCCTTCCTCCCTGGAAACTATGAAATGACTGGGCAAGTAACAAGTCAAAGAATTCAGTTTTGTCAAATTAAGATAAAGTATATCATAAAAACCGGAAGTAGTCTATAGGTATTGGGTACCTGGAATTTAACAGAAAAGGGAAACTCTCCCACACAAGTCATACCATAAGAGCAGGCTCAAAAAATCTGATTAATAAATATGGAATGATTTGTGTGTTTCTTGGTTGAACTTTTCCCTAAGAAATGAAAGCTATGAATAATATGGTTGTTTGGAACTGTTAATAAAAGGCAATATATACCGGTATTACCATTGGCAATCACCATCAATGAGAAAAAGAAGGCATATCCCATCATATACATTATTATGTATTTCTAAACCATACCACTGGACAAAGTTCAGGTATTCCTAAACTATCAAGAAAAACATTTTATTTAACAGTTGAGTTAAAGGGGTTTGGTTTTTAAACCTCAGGCTAAAATTTGTCAAAGACTTTTAGAGCACCACAGTAATTTTTATCATCAAGCAGGCAATCTGTATTTCTTTATGTTAGTAGAGTGCTAAACCAGAGAAATACAAGATAAGGAATCAACATTCAGTGTGAGAGAAAGCAACAGTGTGGTACTAAATTGTGCTGTAATTTACCTGAGTACTGCAATTATAAAGGTGCATAATAATTTGCATTTTATTTTTTGCTATTACCCACTTGGCATATGTGACATGTAATTTTATCTTGCACATTTTTTTTTATTGGCCTACAGGGAATATAATCTGGATTGCTCATCCTTTCTTACTGACAAGTTTAAAATTTGCTTTACTTAAGGTCTTGTTTTGAAGCAAAATATGCTAAATTCATTGAGTCAGTGTCATGCTATTGGCATTATGATATCATTAAAAAATACTTTCATCTCAGAAAAGTAGTACTTTTGAAAAAAAATTAAAGGTCTATTGTTCCAACCTGGTAACGCCTTTGTTGAAAAATAGCATACTTAGGTTGGCATAACCTCTTGTCCTGTAGAAGTCACTTGGGTCTCTTCTTAAAGCTTACAAACTCTAGAACTTCAATAATATTGGCTGAGAGGCGACAAGTTAGAGTCTCTTAAGGTAATAGGACTACTTAGCTGTTTCTACAGTATAGCTTAATTTTCCACTAAAAGAAAGATGAAAGAAAATTTAAAACTTTATTTTTAGGGCAAATCTCTGTGATCTTGCAAAGTTTAATATAGCATATGAAATGTAGTACCTGGGGTCAAGGCCTGGGTTTCACATTGCAAAAGGCTCTACTGGGCTGTATCAAGGGAGGCAGTATTGATGCTCTACAGCTTACAGATGAGAGCTGCTGTTCTTTAGGAACAGACTAGAAAGAAGCAAGGAGCCCACAGCAGGCTGCCGAAAAATTCACCGGGCATTGTGTTGATATTTAATTCAGTGTGTTTCGATCATGAGTTAGTGAGATGCCAAGCTACAATTCATTAAGGTATAACTGTTGTGACAACTCATGAAACTCTTAAACCCTCCTCTGAAACATCATAATGAAGAAACAGGGAAAAGGGAGAAAAAAAAAAGCAAAGACTCTACGTTTACATTTTATGAATTGTAAATGTGCATAGTATTTATTATTCCACTTCAGGGATTACAGCATTTTTCCAGAACCAAGCGACTTTTTCTCTTTAGTTAATTAATCAAGTAAACCTCTGTGGGTTTATGTCATTATTCTTTTTAGTAAGGCAAAGCTAAGGTTTCCTGAAATTTATATATACAGTTCATCTAAGAGATTATCATCTGCAGATTAATCCATCAAAAATTTATCATTTGAGCTGGTAGCTGCGTAACAAATATCAAAACAGAGCAATGTGTTCCTAATTTGGTGCAAGTTTCTGACAGCAATGCAGGCTGTATCCATGGAAAGTAGCAAGATCTGTAGCAAGGCAACAGTTCATTTACTAGTGAAATCACAAGTGTTCTTACATTATTAGAGCTATCATAATTAACCCCAAAGTCACACATTTGAAGAAAAAGCCATGAGGTAGTGGTGGAAATCCTCTCTTCTTTGTGTGTATACGTGTTCTTTAATTCACAGCAACCGCAAAAATAAACAAAAGGGACTTGATTAAATTAAAAAGCTTCTGCACAGCCAAGGAAATAATCAACAGAGCAAACAGACAACCTACAGAATGGGAAAAAAATATTGGCAAGCTATACATCTGATAAAGGGCTAATAATCAGAATCTACAAAGAACTCAAGCAAATCAGAAAGAAAAAATCAGACAACCCCATTAAAAGAATGGGCAAAAGACATGAACAGAAGCTTCTCAAAAGAAGATAGAAAATGGCCAATAAACAAACTTACGAAAAAATGCTCAATGTCACTAATCAGGGAAATGCAAATTAAAACCACAATGAGATATCACCTCACCCCTGTTAAAATGATTTTTATTGAAAAGTCCAAAAATAATAGATGCTGACATGGTTGCAGAGAAAAAGGAACACTTATACTCTGTAGGTGGCACTGCAAATTAGTACAACCTCTATGGACAACAGTATGGAGATTCCTCAAAGAACTAAAAGTAGACCTACCATTCAATCCAGCAATCCCACTACTGGGTATTTACCCAAATGAAAAGAAGTCATTTTATCAAAAAGACATCTACACTCAAATGTTGATTGCAGCACAATTCACAATTGCAAAAATGTAGAATCAACCCAAATGCCTATCAATTCATGAGAGGATTAACAAAATGTGGTATATGTATACCATGGAATACTACCCAGCCATGAAGAAAAATGATTTAATGCTTTTTTCAACAATATAAATGGAAATGGGGACCATTATCCTAAATGAAGTATCTAAAGAATGGAAAAACAAACATCACATGTACTCACTGTTAAATTGGAACTAACCAATGAGCACACATGTGCATAGAGGGAAGTATAACTCAATGGAAATCAATCAGGGGGGAGGGGGGAAAGTGGATGGATGAAAACCTATCTAATGGGTACAATGAACACTATCTGGGTGACAGACTTACTTACAACCCTGACTTAAGCATTACAAAAGCAATCCTTGTAACCAAAAACATTTGTACTCCCATAATACTTTGAAATAAAAAAAAAATTAAATGTCCCAAAAGAACTGCATTCTTTTGCAATAGAGTTTCCCTTACTGATAGAATCATGAAAACTAAGTCTCATATGTAAAGCTTAGAATGACAAATTCCCCAAAGAAATAGTAAGAATTCTTGCTTAAAAATGTAATCTTAGGACCCAGATTACATATTTATCTCCTATAGAAAGAAACATTCTGTTCAGAAACTTCAGCATTGCCTTAAAACATGCAGCACCAAGAAAAGACAAAAAATATGTTTTGGTTGGACGTCAAAATTTAAATCAAGGCTTATTTCCAAATGACAGTGATCATATGAGATGACCCTTTTGCATGCAGCTGAAAACACTCCAGTAGCAAATCCCATGTCTTTGAAGAATCCCAGATCATTGGATTCACGAAACAGGAAATATAAGTCAGGGAAAGGAGAAACATTTCCTATCATTAAAGATGGTTTTGAGATTGAGGTGCTGGGATTCCCTTAGAAGACACAGTATTATTCCGTCCCTCTATAGAAACAAGTAAAAATACCCCTTCCCCCAGAAAATCACCTCCCTAAATCTCTTTGCAAGCTTCCTATTGGTTTATAAAACCATACTACAGCCTGCAAATACCCTGTACTCCAGGAGAAACTTTCAGCAGAGCTTCATTCAGGAATCTAGATAGGATTAAAGCTCTTCCTCTTCAATGAAAACAATAAGGAAGTTTGCGGAGAGGTTAACTTGCTAGAGAATAAATGTAAGTCATACACACTGAGAAGTTATAAATCTCTCCCCAGAAAAAAATGCCTATCAGCAGCTCAAGCCAGCCCAGCTTTTAAGAGCATTAAAGCAAAGGCACTAAGCCTAATATATTCACATATAACACATGTGGTGGCTGTTTCACATGCTTCATAACTCAGAGGGCAGCTGCTGCTGTGTGGGAAACGGGCACTGTGGCAGGTCACTGGTGATTTATACTGCAGCACTCACAGATGAGTGCACGGCCAGCCTAACCCCCCGCCCTCAGGTCCTGCCATGCTCCAGCCACTCAACAGCAACCCCCCGCCCCCCCCGCCCGGGGTCATCTGATATGCTTTGGTTGGGGGAATGAGAAGAGACTGGTTAGGGTAAGCAGCAAGCCTCATTTCATCATGTCCAAACTACATGAACTCTCATAGATTTTTTTTTCCAATGGAATACAACCCAAACATATACGAAGAATTAATTAATTAATTTGTATACCTCCTATTTCATTCATTAACATCTAACATCTAAAATTTTCATCTTACCTGAGACCGTGGGACTCTACTTGGTCCCTCTGCCTGTAGTTCATGTCAAATACATAAGATGGCATCTTATAAAAGCCAACTAAAAAGCCACCGTCGTCCTCCCCCAACATCAAGTCCTCACTCTATGCTGAAACTGTTCAGGGGTGTCCTTTGTTGGGTCATAACAATTTCAGGCAAATTCTACAGCAGTTTCACACTTTACCTAGAAAAGTGGGAAAGGGCCCAGTGCTGCTGTACTAGCCTCCATAATCCTTTGTTACCAATCAACAAAGTCTTTAAAACACCCTGCTGAATGGGAATTTCACTGCCAGTAAACTACTAGACACTTGGCCTTATTAAGGGCACTTCCTACTGGTCCTTTCATAGAGTGAACTATGTTTTTTTTAGCATCAATTCCCTGCCATGTTCCCAAAAAGGGGAAATTGCTACTAAGAGGAAGAGGTTATACGAAGACTAATAAGCAAAAAAGACCAGAGTGATATGAATTAACAATATGTTAAAAGTACACCATCCACTTCTCTGGGACCTGTGTAAACTGCATCACAATTCATTTGCAAATGACAGAAATGGATTTAGAAGTGTAGAGGAGTTTAATGATTTAGATACACATGGCTATCCATCAGCATATTATTCATATATATGTACATGTACGTGTGTGTGTATCCCTGTTTTTTCAAGCACACAAGCATAGACCTATCTGTCTGTTTAGGAGAAAACAAAAACAAAGTAGTAATATATGGCCATAACTCTCTAGATAAGAAACTTACTGAGAAAGGGATATTTAATTAATTTAGATATTAACACATTGCCACACTAGAAAAAAATTTTTTTTCCCGTGGGGCCACAGTGTTTTATTACAAAAATTGAATTAAAACTTCGAAAACAAAATGATCCTTTCTAATTTAATGAAAAATGAAATTAATTGACTTGTATTCATTTAATCCACATTTTTAGAATTAATTTGTCAATCAGTAAGAACATCAACAAGTAAGATTTTCACGAACTAACTGCAGGATTTTGCAGGTTTTGCTTCAGGAGACCCGGGGCTCAAAACTAGCGTGAGTTAAATACAACTCACATGACAGTTAATGTGTTAATAAAACATACAGAAATTCATCTTGATTCATCTACCCCCACCCTTCCCCAGACAAAAGTCACTTGGGAAATGGCTTTAAAATATTGTGTAATTGACAAGACATCATTGTCCATTTCTGCACACCTTGCCTAATGCAGTATTTTCAGCTAGCGCATCTCAGGCCACCAGTCCCTCTGTTCTGCAGACTTTCTACCCAGCGAGGGATGTCCCCTCTTAAGTTCCCCTCTTCTGCTTGCGGCTGTCTCCCAAACTGCCTAAGAGCGCAAGTCAACCTTCTGTACAGAAGGAGGGTTCTCCTCACCCCAGCGTCTAGCATCTGCCGGTCTCTAGGAGAGAATTTAAAAAAGACACCTATTCATTACTGCTGGGATAGTCCCCCGCCCACCTTCCGCCAGAGTAATTGCCGAGGACAAAGCTCCGGGAGAGAGGAGCCCAGGGAGGGGGGACCGGCCCGAGAGGGAGGGAGGGAGCCAGGGCGGGCGGCTGGGCGCGCGGATGCGGGTACGCGCGCATCACAGGAGCGAGCGAGCGCGTACACGCACACAGACGCATACACACACACACACACACGCACACCCTCACGCTTGCTCTCTGTCTGGCCAAAGGAGGATGAGAAGTCGAGCCCGAGTGCAAGCGCAAACAGACTCCTGCCCGCGTGTGGCCGCGCCGAGCTTTGGGGAGCTTCGGGCTGGCTCGGCGCTTGACGGTCTGAATCCCTAGCGACCGACCGGGAGAGGGGCATCCTCCGCTCGCCTTCGCAGCCCTGAGCCATGCAGCATTTAGCAGGGACAAGAAAGCCGGGGCTGCCGGCTCTGGGGAGGCTGGGGGCTTGGCCTCGATTTACATCGCATTCCCTGTTAATTTCCAAGGTGCGAGTTGGGGCACTCCTGCTCAACGCCTGGCCCCGCCAGCGCCTCATTTTCCTTTGGATTTGGGAAAAGGTCGTTTCCGAAGGGATTTGAATGCTCAGCCAGCTGCTCTCCTCTCCTTCTCTCGCCCCGCCCCCCGCCCCCGGCCCCCAAGCCCGCTTCCTCTGCACCTCTGTGCCCATCTACACTTGTGGTGAAGTCCCGCAAAACGAGTGGACGTTATACTGAGTCATTTTGCTCTTTTCTATTCTTTTGGCCGTCGAAGCCCCCAGCTCCGTCTTCGGAGACTGCAGCAGCCCTGAACAGCCTCCGGGTCCCTCTTTCTGCTCCTTTAGCCCGATCCAATCCCCACACAGTTTGCCATTTTTAATTAGAAACTGCGCTTGCCAAGTGCCAGGGCCAGGGGGCCGGTTCCCCGGAATATCAATCGTTTGGAGTTTGGAGGTGTCCTGAAGATATCTGGAGACTCGGCTTGCGAACTCCACTCACCATTAAAAAACAAAACAAAATAAAACACTCCTTCCTCCTCCTGGCAACTCTGCGCCTCCCCTCAGTACCACAGCCCCCTCCTCCGAAGTACCGAAACACATTAGCTGTCCCTTTCCCGATTCTCAGTCAGCAAGTCCAAAAATCCAAACCCAGAGGCGCACACACCCACATACAGACGACTCAGCCCGAGCATCTACATCCCGCACAGACTTCCTCAAAGCCCCCTCGACGTCCTCCTTCGCTTGCCCCTGTTACCCCAATCCTTCCCCCCTCGGTAGGTTTGTGAAGCTTTAAGGATCCAACCCAGTTCCTTTCAGCGACAGCCCCATCACCTGCCCCCGGCCCACCAGCTCTCCAAAGGAACGCAAGTATGTGCAAAAGCACAGATGTGAGAAGCACGGGCTTCAAAAAGAGCGAAGGGGCGCCCCTCACCCCCATCACCATCCTCCTCCTCCCCCAGGGGAGGAAAAACAAGTCTCTTTTTAATCATCTGCGAGGAAATGGGGGGCAGCGCGAGCGCCAAATATCTTGCAACACCCCCCCCCAATTCTACTACTGAAATGAGAAGGGAAAGGGGGTAAGGAGGGGGCTGCCACGAGAAGAAAGGAAAGAACCACTTACCGGCGACTTGAAGATGCGCGCTGAGCAGGGAAGCTCCGAAGAGTACAAAAGCCAGCTTGGGTACCCAAACACATCCAAGACTATTCTCCATATTTCAGCCAACACCTTCGGGGCCAGAGGTCCTGGGCAGTGGCGGCACTCACACACATGCACTCACACACGCATGCACACATGCACACACACACGCCGAGCCCCTTCGTCTTCCTCCTCCTCCTCCTCCTCCTCCTCGTCCTCTTCCTCCACCTCTTTCTCCACCTCCCCTGTGCCTCTTCTGCCTTCGAAGCCTTTTTCCTTGTCCACGGACAGAATCAGCTGCAAAAGGAGGCAGTAAAAAGTTCCATTCGGTCCAAGAGACCTGAGCCCCGGTAAAACCTTGGAAAACTAACTCAAGGAAACGGAGGGAGCAAGAGGAGGGAAGACAGCTCTCCGCAGGGCTTGCGAGCCATCAATAAACAGAACATCCAGGAGGGACCAGGAGAAGGCAGGCGATACTGTGGCTGGGCTGTGCATTAAAAGGTTGAAGCTGGTTCCATGTCGTCGGTTGGGTAAAGTTGAAGACAAAATTCCGCGCGAGAGCTGGAGATGCTGTTCGTTTTTCTTCCAAGAGCGCAGGGGAGCGAGGGAGGAGAGGCAGGGGGCTGCGGGATGGAGCGCTCTCACTTGTTACTGGGGTGTCCGCCAGCGGTGTGTGAGCTGAGAGTTGGAACCGTACTATCCATTGATCCGGAGAAGTGGAGGGCTGGAAGGGAAAATGTGGAGACCGGAGGGAAACGAACTGGATCAGGCAAAGATTCCACGGGAAGGGGGGTGGGGGCAGAGAGATGACGGCTTAGGGAAAAAAGCGGACGGAGGAGGCTTCCAGCAGCTGCATTCGCCTGGTCTACGTATCAATGCGCAGGGATGCCCTCTGTGGGCAAAGCGTGGGAAGTCACTTTTGTCAATGGAGCCTGCGAACATTCAGAGCGTCTGGAGGGTTTGGAGCTATCATTTTGGACACCCAACCTTCAGGAAATTGTTTTTATTTCACTATAAGACCCAGGCGGGTGTTTAAAGCGGGGCAGGTGGCCAGGACGTTTGCTTCCTTCCCTGCTCTCAGCATTATCTAAAAAAGAATTTTTCATCTGGAATGAATTACCTAATCCAACTCCCTCCTAGAACAGGTGGGAAACCGAGATTTGGAAACTCACAACAAACAGATGCCAGATGCCATTTCCTGATATAATAGCTAGGGTCATCTTTATGTAGGACATCTTATTTCACCTGTGTTCTCTCCTCTCTAGATGTGAATCAGTGCTTTATTCAACATCTTTTAAAGCATTTACCGTGTTTCAGGTGCCCTGTTGCTCCCAGGAAATAAAGATAAGAGATTTAGTAAGACTCAGTCTCTATTCTCAAGGGGCTTGTGATCTGCTGGGAGAGAAGCACCAATGGATAATTATAAATTATCATGGTAAATATGATGGTGCATGTAATGAGGAGGTGCTCTGGGAGAACAAGAGAGACACTTCCCCAGTCCCTGGGACATAAAGTGAAGCAACCGTGCAAACAGACACTCACACACACAACAGGAAACTTAGGAGGGGCAAACAGTGAAGCTCTTTCAGGAAACTGCTTTAAGCTGAGTTTCTTTGTCTACCTTATCCCCACTGAGGAACCTCCAGCTCCTTTGAGAGGAGACTTATATGCTGTTCACCTTGGCACCCCTCACAGATGCCATAATAGGACTTGGAATACTGCAAATGCCAATACATTTTTGCTGAATAAGTGAATGTACAAACCAATGATTTTGGCCAGGAAGGATGATGAATGGAAATGCCATTCTGGTAAAAGGTCTATCTTTTGAGGAGATGTTCGGCTGCAGGTTCTCTCCATTCCTCACTGTATGACATTACCTCTTCATTCTTTCTCTTCCCCACCCTTTCTTCCCCGCTCTCCTAAGTTCACCAGGTTGTGAGAGAAGACAATGTGAATATACTTTTAAAAAGAAGGTGGGGGAGGAGGTGCATGAAAAATATGGGATAAAGTCATCATCAGGAAAATTCCTATGATGCTAGAACTGGAAAACAATATTTTAGATCCTCAGTCATGCCTATGCCTTTCTGTCCTAGAAAAGTAAAAAGAAAAATTGCCTGAGATCACTAAATCAAAACCTTCTGAAGTAGGTTAGTTTCATGGGTTCTTTGAAATGTAATGAATCTCTTTGGTGACCTCCAAATTTCTCAAAACACTCAAAGCTTCCATTATATAAGGATGAAGCCTCTGGAAGCACAGGGCTGGGGTCCACAGCAAGGGCCCAGGGATCATTCTGGGAGGGCTCTGATGGTAGAATTCAGGAGTTCATGAGCATCCTGAAATTTTATGAAAAATGGTTGGCTTCTGCACACATGCTATTTTTTTCTGGGAGGGAAATCTTTAGTTTTCATGAGATGCACAAAATAAGTTCAAGCCTGTCACTTGCTGAAACATTGTAAAGAACCATTGAATAAGAGAGTATGGTATGAGGGAAGAGCTACAATCTCTTTTTAAGAGAGTCTAAAATCCTCTGTTCCCCATATCAGTAAAAGGATGTCCTCAAAGAGTGGGAGGGAGGGTAGGAACCAAAAATGGTCCATGTTGTTCAGGTCCCTTTGAAGACATCTGGCTCAGCCTCACACAGTAGGTCTAGTGACCAAGTTACTCTTTACTATGGCCTTTGACTCCTGAACCCAGAGTAATTCAGGCCGTAAGTCCACTCACTAATGAGCTTCTACAAAAATCATCAACTTTTCTACCTCCCCCAGAACCTGTGACTATATTACCTTACAAGAAAAAAAGGATTTGCAGATGTGATAAAGTTAAGGATCATGAGACAGTGAGATTATCCTTGATTTTCCAGATAGGCCCAAGGTAATCACAAGGATCCTTTGAAAATGGAAGAGTGACATGAAAAGTCAGAGTTGGAGAAGGAGATGTGATGACAAAAGCAGAGGGCAGGGTAGAGGGATGCCATTGCTGGAAGGGATCACAAGCCAAGGAATGTAGGCAGCCTCTGAAAGCTGGAGAAGGAAAAAAACAGATTCTCCCTGGAGCCTGCACAAGGAACACACTCCTTCTGATACCTTGATTTTCTTGATTTTAGCCTTGTAAATGCTTTTTTGAATATTTTACCTCTGTAACTACAAGATAACAAATTTTTGTTGTTTTAAGCCATTAAATGTGTGGTAGCTCATTAGAGGAGTAATAGGAAACTAGTTTAGATTTGGGTACCATGAAGTAGAGTACTGTTATAAGAAACACTTAAAAATGTGTAGGTGATATTGGAATTGGGCAACAAGCAGAGGCTGCAAGAATTTTAAGGAGCATGGTAGAAAACAAGCTTAGATTTCCTTGAATAGACTGTTAGTAGAAATATGGACACTAAAGTCATTGATGGTGAGCTTGCAGAAGGAAATGAGAAAAGGGGATATTGTCATATAGTGGCAGGAATTTTAGCACAATTGTGGCTTATATTTATGTGGAAGGCAGAGCTTGTAAGTGATGAACTTGCACAATTGCTGAGGAGATTTTCAAAGTGTTGAAGATGTAGCCAGATTTTTCCTTGCTGCTTACGGTAAAATATGAGAGGAAAAAGACAGACTGAGGGAAGAACTGTTAATCAAAGAACCAGATCTTCCTGATTTGGGAAATTCTCAGCATATTCAGATTGTAAAACACTGAAATTAGGAGATTTGTGGTCAGAAAAGTATGCTCTGTAGAGAAAACCCTAGTTTGTCTGGACAACCTTTTGCTCATATCTCACAAAGATCAAAAGGTCAGAATATTCATTCGCGCAGAGAGCTCTTTGAGATTTGGCATGTGGCACATGGACTCTCCCACTGTCTCAATGGAATTCAGAAGTAGAGATCATCTAGGAAGGGTCTGTGGAGGAGCCTCTTGTCTAATGGAGTGAATTACCAAGATATACATGGGAGACCAAAAAGGTTCTTGAGAATGTTATACCAGCAGAAACAGTGGCAGCTTGGACTGAAAGGGATAGAGAGGGGGAGGGACAGAAAGGGATAAATGAAAGAAAGCTGTTGGATTCTTAAAATTCTATAGGCAGAAAATAGGCTGATAAGAGTACTCAGCCGCAACATGTGCTACCCTTCATGAAAAGAAAAGGATAATTCCAAGGTCATAGATGTGAACCCAGAGGGCAGAGCCATGAGCTAAGAGGATGAAGCCATAAACCACAGAAAATTGTTCTAAAGTCTTAAAAACTAATTTTGTTTGCCCAGCTGAACTTCAAAATTGCTTGGAACCAATGATTCCTTTTTCTCCTTCTATTTTTTTCCTTTCAAACAGGAATAGCTATAGCTGCTGGTTTCCTATGCTATCATATCATTGTGTTTTTAAATTATATAACTTGTTTTCTAGCTTCAGAGTTCCACAAGTAGATATGAATTTTTCCCCAGTATGGATCATACCAAAGTCTCAGCCATACTTGATTTAGATGATGAGATTTGGGACCTTTGAACTGATAATATGTAGATGACATTTTGGACTCTGAGTTCATGGGTTAAGACTTTTGGAGATGGTGGGAAGGGTGAATGTAGTTTTTATGTGAGATGAATGTGAATCTTTCAGGGCCAGAGGGAAGACTGCAGTGAATAGAATAATGGCCCTCAAAGATGTTCACATCCTGATCCCAGAACCTGTAAATATGTTACCCTACATGGCAAAAGGGACTTTGTAATGTGATAAAGTTAAGGATTTTGAGATGGGGAGACTATTTCATTCTATCTCGGTGGACCCATTGTGATCACAAACATCCCTAAAAGAAGAAAGAAGGAGGCAGAGAGGTAGAGTTAGAAAAGTACTCTGCTTCAGAGTCATCACTCTGCTTCATCACTGAAGCAGAGATCAGAGTGATGCCATTGCTAGAAGGGATCCATAAGCCATGGCAGGTGGGCAGACTCGACGAGACGGAAAAGGCAAGGAACGGATTCTCACCTAGAGCCTCCAGAAAGAACAGAGCCCTATGAACACTTTGATTTTAGAGATATGAGACTCATATTCTGATTTCTGGCCTCCAGAACTACAAGATAACAAATCTTTGTTTGTTTTAACCACTAACTCTGCAGTAATCTGTTAAAGGAGCAACAAAAAACGAACTCAAAACCTGAAAATAAAATTGAAACTGTAGAATCAGAGTGAAGACAAGGAAACAAACTGAGTCCTTGGTTAGACATTGTTTAGGTCATTAGAATAAAACACCCCACCTAAAGCCAGCCCTGCCTTTGCATTTCTCAGATATGGTGGCCAATTAACTCCTTTATTAATTCAGGTTAAGGAGAGTGTATACATTTTATAGCATAAAACATCCTAATTAAATTAATTGAAAACAAAGACAATCCTTATTAAGTGTATTTTCCCACTTTAAAATTTATGGCTTTTTATCAAGGTCTGGTTTTGTCACTTAGTTTTGGATGCCTAACTGTGGGTGTGGGATGATACGATTATGAAGGAAAGGCTTTGCTATTACCATTAGTCACCAACCTTTCTCAATGCCCACTACATATGTAAGATAACTTGGTGGTTACAATGAAGAACGAGAAAGAATTCTTGCTGTCAAGCAGCCTCCAATCTGGACAAAGAAGACAGAGGTCTTTTGACCTAGAATTTAAAACTCTGTACTCATAATAGTAATATATATGTATAAACCGCTGTAATTTAGGAGAAAAAGGAAATGAGGCAGTCAGAGATGACCTCTTGGAAATAATAAGATTCCAATGGGACTGTTAACTTAGCAAGGAGTTGGAGGTGATTAAGGATATGTAAAGTTCTGGAGGCTGAGATTGCAACAGCCTGACAGAGGAGGGTGATTTGAGTAGAGGCATACTAGGAAGAAAATCTTCAACAATGAAAGGGTCCTAGAGTATTTATGGTCCAAAAATACCCAAACTTTCTGCTTCTGATATTTTCTAAAATACAAAAATTACTGCAAAAAAGATGGCTGAATCACTTTCGTTAATCTTTAAAGAATAGGAGAGGCATCTGTGGACAAGTTTCCTTGACTTATAAACAAAAATGGAAAGGCTATAGTTATTTCTAACTACAGGCAAGAGAACTTGCCATCAGTCCCAGGCAGGAGATAAAAATTAATTATTTAAAACACAATTTGTAAACACTTAGGAAAGGATGCAAAGCCACTGGAAGCCAGCATGGGTTCACTTAGAATAAATTATTGCAGTTTGAAACTGCAAAAACGTATCACAGACAAGTCATATCTGGATTTCAGGAAACTGTTTTATAACATATTCATAATATTGTTGCAAATTTTTAAGTTAAAATATGACCTAAACTATAATGCAATATGGTTAATCCTTGGTAACTATTACTGGAGTGTGTACTAATTGATCAATGCCTATCAATGCTCAATTAGAAGATTATTCTCCTGTGATTTATTACAGTGCCACTCAACCCCATAGAAAATGTTTTTAATTGATACTTGTAATAGAGATGTCTATATGCTTGTGAAAGTTGGCGATATAAAACAAGAAGTAACTATTTGTTGACACTTTTAAAATTCAACCTCTCAGCAAAATGGAACAATGAAATTAATCTAAAAACTCAGTGAACAAGAATACTTGTAAAGGACTGCATTTAGTAACTCCTCCCAAACCCCGCACCCTGAAAAATTCTAATTCATCAAGTAAAAGAGGAGAAAGAAGGGATTTGATTTAAATGAGTGTGCAAAAACATGAGCATTTTTTATTAAGTTTGATAGAAAAAAAGCTGTATAATACATCCATTACAAGCTCCAATGCTGTTTTATACCACATTGGACGCAATGATGAACTAAAGCTAAGATGGTAAATACTGCTCTGCTCTGCACCCAACATCGTACCCTGGGTTCCCTGTTCAGGGGGAGCCTTAATTCTAAAATTGTATGCCTTCCCTCTCTGTTTTGAAAATTACCTCTTCTTTCTTTAGCACCCTATAAATGTGGGGGTCTCCCATTGAGTTCAGAATTAAAACTAGTATGAGTTCTAACAAATATGTAACATATTTAATACATAATTATTTAATGTAATATATATTTACATACATTACATAATGCACATATATTTAATGTACTATCTAATATATTATATAATATTAATTTATACTAATATTATATATTATAGTAAACACAATATTTAATATGTATTTAATGACTAGGAAAGAGGTGAAAGTTGTTAATGTCCAATTCTGTGAAGTAGTAGGCCTAAACAGAGAAAATAATAAAATGGATTTTTACGGTCATGTTGGTGGAAAAAGAAAAGGTGAGAATGTGCGCCTAGTTGCTACACTGAGCACAGACTGGATTTCACGTGGAATGGAAAAGGAGCATATGACCACCATTTATATGCCTATTATGTAACAGGCTGTATGCCAGGCACTTTATTTGTTTTGTTTTTTGCAGGATACTTTAAATACATTACCTTGCTTAATCTTCATGACAAACTTGTAAAGTATTTCTTTTCCCATTGGCAGATGAGGAGCCCAGTACTGAGAGAGTTAAAACTGCCAGCCCAACACCACACACTTAAATAAATAAAAGAGCTGAAACCTGAGTAGGAGCTACTGCACAGATGCCGGATGCCTATGTTCCTGGCACTGCCAGCTGGTGGGGCTGCGCCCAGCTATATACGTGGAAGGAAGGCCGCCATAATAACCAGCTCCTCAGAGAAGCACCATCTCTTCTCTGATGTTAGCAATGCCTTACTTGGATATGGGATGTACCTTTAAATGTGTCATGAACTACTGTAAAAACCCTAGCTAAGGAACTCAAGAAGAGTGCCCTGAAAACGTTCTGAAAGTAGCTTGCTATGAGAAATGATAACGGAACTTACCCTGGGCTCTAGAGGGTGTTGGCTCAAAATGCTTTACTGGAAGCTTCTTGAAATGGTTGGGTGGTCTGAGTGTTAGCAACCTGAGTGGATGCTCTTCACATCCTTTCAACCAGTAGTCCCCAGCCTCCAGATGGCTGTCCACGGGGAGAGCAGAGATGGCTCCATCTCAATTATCATCTTCTGTCAGTTATCTCCAGGAACATGGGTAATTTCTTTTATAATAACTCATGGCAGTGCAGAAAAAAGCCTTATTGATTTCCAAAATGGGAAAGGAGCTTTCCTTCTGTCACAGAAAATAGCAAAAGCAAGTTCTTTGCAAGTAGCAAAGTGTCATTTTTGCAGTTGAATACTCTTGAAAATTGGTACTTTGGCACAACTCTATTCTCCGGTACTGAGGGAATTCTCCTTCTGAGGCTGGTAAAACTGCTTCAGAAATAGCCTATTTGTTGCTACAGTGGTGAACTACAGAGGTTTAATTGAATAATTCCCTGTTTCTAGTTCTACCATGTGAAGATTGCAGAAGGCCCAACTGCTGGCCTTGATCCATGAGAAAACTTGTGATGTCTTTTCTTATATAATATGGGCCCTCTCATGTCCTCAGTACTGAAATGCTTATGAAAAAGGAGACAAGTCCATTTTGTGAGGTGCTATACTAAGGAGGCAAGGGAAACTTGAAAAGCCTAGAAAGGAAGGCTGTTCTGTGTTGAATAGAAAAGGTAACAGGTAAGACTACGAGGAGAAATTATACTCTTAAGCCGCCATAAGAGAAAAGAAAGCTGAGACCTTTCCAAAATCATCATCATCAAACCAATAAAATCATTAAGATCTAATGTTCCAGAAGGTGAGGCAAGAACATTTGCCCACTGATTTTTTTTAACTAACATATGAAAATATTGGCACTTTAACTTCTGCACACAATATTGCCTTTTATCATGAACATATTGATTGCATCTCTAAATCTAATTAATTAGTAGTTTGAGGTACTGTCATGCTTGTTCCACAAAATGTGAAAATGTATTTATTGCTAGAAATTGTCTTAAGTAATTTAAAATAAAAAGGCTGAGTGTAGTCATAGAGTTTAAATTGGTTTTTTTTTCATGTATATCACCGTCTCATCAATAGGAAACATGTTTAAAATTTTCCTTGGGATATTTGCCTTTTCCCTGAAAAGAATGGAAAAAATTCCTAACATAAATATTTTCTTAGGTTTTTAATAATAATAAAAAATAACAACAAGAGATGGGTTATCTGAAGATAGTACATCTATAAAATGGACTAAAGTGTAGGCCTTAAAAATGATGCTATAGAAAAAATATATAATGAAATGAGTATATGACATGTTACATGGAAAAGTGAAAAGAAATCCAAATATCAAATAGGATTTAGAAAATCCTACTTTTCTAATTAATATGCATGTACACACACACACTCACATGCATACTATTCCAACATGGTAGAAAGAGCATGGGCTTAGGATCAGCTAAATCCAAGCTCACATCAAATTTTTGTGCAACAAAAATTTTAGTCAAGCTAAAATCTCTGTGCCTCCATTTCTTTGTAAAATGGGAATAATAAATAATTCTCCAAGAGTCACTGTACTTCCAGCTTCTACTCTATACAATCTCTTCGACATAACCAGGTGTTTCTTTTTAAGCATAAGTCAGAACAAATCGCTCTGCTCAAAACCTTTCTGCCGATCTACATCTTATTCATCTCACTCAATTCAGTTTCATCTCATTCAAAACTCAAATTCATTTTAATGGCCTATAATGAGTACAAAGCCCCACAGGACCTGCTCCTCCCCTCTCCTCTCTCTGAATTTGACTCCTAAGTGTCCCCGACTCAGTCCTCTGCTCCAGACACTGGTTTCCTGCTGTTCCTGGCCACAGAGGGCACCCACCCACCTCAGGACCTTTGTACAGATTTCCTCTTGGGGTGTTCCTGGCCAGAAATCTAAATAGCTTTCTCCCTAACTTCTTTAGGTCTTTGTTCAAACATCACTTTCTCAGATAAGCCTTTCTTGACCTCCTTTCTTATAGAAAGTACCAGAGAAGGAGTACAATTTTGTAATAAAGTCAGGAAATCAGAGGATTCTTTTGTGTTTATAATTTTTCCCTCTACCCCACCACTTTTGTTACTGCGAACCTCCACTTACTCATTACTCAGAAAAACCATTTTAAACAGATCAAATTCTCCTGTTATAACCACTCATATCTCCATAAGCCTCTCCTTCACTGCATTTATTGTAGTGATAATTTTATGTATTATGTTGATTCATGTCTGTCTTTCTCACTAGACTGTGAGCATGATGAAAAAATAGGTCTTTGATCACCATAATATTCCCAGCAGAGGTAATAATGACTGGCACATACCAGCTCAATGGGTACCTTTTGAAGGAATGACTATATTGCCATTGCACACAGGCCTCTGGAAACAGAAGGTCTGACGATCCCGGGTCCTGGGGACTGGCCACCTTTCAGTCTTGTGTCAGCAATCTTGTCAACAAGGCAAGTCAGAAAGAACAATCCTAGTGTAGCATCCTATGCCAAATCTGTGTCCTGGCATTAAGACTGGGAAGCTGAACTGAGCCACAGTGTGGTTCAAATAAATATGTTACAATCACTCATCATCAAGGATGGGGCAATATGTGGTGACCAGACTAGAAGACAGGGATCAACTGCTGAGATCAGCTGGGTGGGAGGACTCACACAAGAGAGAAATGGGAATGATTACATAAAATATGATGATTTTTAATGCAGCTGCAAATATTGTTTTAAAAGACTAGTCACACTATGATAAAATTATTATTATTTAATCTAAGTGAAAGCACATGATCTATATCTACACGATGATTGCCATGGTATAAAAATTACACAAATAGAGGAAGTAATTAGGATGACCCAAGTCAAAATGGTACTCATACATATCTCTGAGAGATAAGACTGTGAGTGGTACATTTATTTCCTATTCTTCTGAATGACATGCAATTAACAGGGAGTGCTGTCACAATCGTGAAAATAGGAAAACATGGACATCCATTGTTTTTACTGCCTGCATCCATTTATCCTTCTTCAGATTGTTGAACTTTTATATAAGGAACCAAGCCTTCTTCATCCTCACCTCAGGGTGTTCTTTGGGTGTTTCCCCAGCCATGGAGATGTGTTAGGAATGTGACTGATGAAGTTGAGGTATAAGGTGATCATATCCTCTGACTTTTCAGTTACTTGAGCTGTCACACCCTTCTTGTTTATTTAGTTTGATTTGGGTCTTCTTGAAACCAACAAAATCATGACTGAGGTGGGAAAATGCTGTCTTTTTTTTCCCATATACATAAGTGATGATGGCAGCGGGTAGGAGGCACCTGGGAGGAGGCAGACCTTTGCAACTGCGATGGCTCTAACTAGCTAGGGTCTTCCAGGGAATCTTCCCAGATCTGAAAGATTGTTAACTAGTCAGTCTGAATACAGAGCTCAGAGGACAAATGCTGCAGTCCCACATCCTATATCAGTCACTGTAGTGTTCACTCCATCAACAAACATCAACCTATGTTTTCCCAAATATATGGTGTTTCCATAAATAATGCCATCTTCTATTTTTATAATAAGAAAACCTGCATGCTATTGTTTTTCTTGGCTAATATGAATATAAAAATAACTTTTAGGGATGTTGATAAAAGAGCTTAATACTACTTATAATATATTATCTGTTCCTTTGGGTTTGCATGCATATTTTAAACCATATAAAGCAGGCATAATATATTAATTTAGAAAAATTATTTTATATTCTCACATTTTAGAAATTGTACTCATTCTCTTTACATGCATTCTTAACATCAGCATCTATGTCTTCATGGGAATTATTCCCCCATCATGTGTACCATGTTTTTTGGAGCACATGATCTTCTCATTGTATTGAGATGCAGCCATTTTGAAGCTATATATGGGTACCCCAAACTACAAGTGGCTGTTCCCATAGAATGGTGGCAACTTCATTTCCCCATTCTTTCCATAGCTGTAGAACTCATGTCTTCAAAACATAACTGCTTCCAGTATTACTTTTATAAAATGATTGTTAAAAGGCTTGCTTACAATGACTTCAAATATTTGCCATCTTGAGGTTATACCCTCAGGAGTAATTACTAAATCTGTGCTGTTTTTTACCTTACAAAAACTATGTGTTAGTGACCTGTGTAAACATACAAAACTGTTATTGACTGAGATCAGATCAAATCTAATTCTCTTCTGGATTACATGTTATTCATAACAAAGTAATAGAAGAAGTACCTCTTAATATCTTAAAATACCATGTGAGGAATATTAAGGGGGTACAAATGTTTTGGTTACATGAATTGCTTTGTACAATTTGAGTCAAAGTTGTAAATGTGACCATCACTCATATGGTGTGCACTGTACCCATTGGATGTGAATTTACCCCTCCCCCTCTACCCTCCCACCTGCTCGATAACCATTGAATTTTACTACCATATGTGCACATGAGTGTTGATTTAAAAGTTTGAATATAGCAGTGAGTACATGTGGTTTTTGTTCTTCCATTCTTGTGATACTTCACTTAAAAGGATGATCTCCAGTTCCATCTAGATTGTTACAAAAGATATTAAGTCACCTTTTCTTTGATATGGCTGATGGTATACAGATACCACATTTTATTGATCCACTCATGTATTGATGGACATTTGGGTTCTTTCCACATCTTTGCGATTGTGAATTGTGCTGCCATAAACATTTGAGTGCAAGTGTCTTTTTCATAAAATGTCTTTTTTTTCCCCTCTGTGTACTACCCAAAGTAGTAAACACCCAGTAGAGGGATTGATGGAACAAGTGGAAGGTCTACTTTTAGTTCTTTGAGGTATCTCCATACTACTTTCCACAAAGGTTGTAGTAGTTTATGGTCCCACCAACAGTGTATGAGTGTTCCTGTCTCTCTGCATCAGTGCCAGCGTCTATTGTTTTGGGACTTTTTGATAAAAGCCACTCTTACTGGAGTTAGGTGACATCACATTTTGGTTCTGATTTGCATTTCCCTGGTAATTAGAGACATAGAGCATTTTTTCATTTGTGAATCTCAGATGGACCTGCCTCCAAAAACAGACTTTCTGGTTGGGTGGCCCACTTCAGCCTCTCCCTAGAGGCTTTGCCCAGAACCTGGAGCAGACCTATAACCCCTACCAAAACAGCTACCTTGCCAGCTTTTGTGGAGCCTGACCGCAGGTTCACCCAACCCATCCCAACCCAGCATCACTCCCCACCCTCCCCTGCTGCAGCAAAGATTAAGGATTCATCTGGAAGTTCCAGGGCCCTAGCCACCACCTGGGGCATTCAGTGCTTCTCCTGAGGGACTACAGCCTGTCACAGGTCCCAGAAACAACAAAACAACATTGCAGCTTGTTCCTTCCAGCAAGGGCCACCTACTGACAGGGAGGTCAATTGGCACAAACCTTTACAGCCTTTACTGATTCAATTTAACAGGGTGTGTGGGGGCCCAAGGAGTGGCCATTTAGGAGAGCATCTACCCCTCCCCACAGAAAAACTACACTACTGGACAAGGTGGGAAAGATCCCAGCCTTAGCATACAAGCGTTTAACCCCCTCCCTCCCCCGCCCCGGTGAACAGCTCTCCCAGTTTGGAGAGCGTGTGCTGAACCTCCAGCCCGCGGCTCCCCCTAGTGGCTGGAAAAGCAACTTCTGAGCCCCAAATGAAGCTTTGCGAAGTCTTTCAGGCTCCCACAACCTAGACAAGAACTGCCTTGCTGCTCCTCCCACCTCAGTGGTGGTGGAGATCAAGAAAGCCCTGGGAGCTGCAGGGTCCCTCCCAAAGCTTGGGGCACTCAAGTACTCCACCTGGGGAACCAGAGCATACCACGGACACAAAAGAACACCTCGGCAGCTGGCTCTGTCATACGATCATGAACCAGTGACAGGGAGAACTACAGTATAGCTCATCATAGCATCTTCCAACTCAAGCAAACAGGGTGTGGCTGATCCACACTCACAAGTACCACCTGCGATCGCCAAGATTAAGCTGAGGAACCTAACGCACTACACACTGTCGGGAAGAGGTGAGGACAGCAGGTCAGAGGTAACCCGAGAGGTACACCGAACCTGCTAGAACACTCCATAGGTCAGGATCAGCACTCCTCTCCCTGACATACTCAGAGATCTATCCTCAGGGACCCAGGGACAGGCGCCTAAGCCAGGCCTAGCACCCCCAGGTCTTGACTGAGCAGCCAGATGAGAAGCAATCAGCAAAAGAACCCCGGAAATGAAAAATCAGAGCGAAAGGACACCCACAAAAGAAAAAAGGAATAACTTTCTTAAAAAAAAATCTTAGCTTGGGGCATATGTAGTACTTGGGGGTATAATTATGAACAGCTAAAATAAACAGTTTGTGTACTCAGAACACTTCTGACATCAAATGTGTGGGTTTTCCACCAGCAAGAAATTCTCCCATTCTTTGTGGATATCAACTGGGTATCCTACAGTTTAATTCAATTTTGACATTAACTACCCAGAGTCAGCACAGACTCCACAGGGTTAGGGCTCAGTCCCACAAGACTGTCCCTCACTTCAGATGCTAATCTCTAATAGCAGGGCCCAGGTTACCCACATTTCTTTCCAACCTGGCTACAAATCAGGGCTTCCCACAACCCCTACCTCACGTTTGACAATTTGTTATAATGGCTCACAGAACTCAGGGAAACACTTTACTCACATTTACCAGTTTATTATAAGGGATATTATAAAGGATACAGATGAATGGCCACATGGAGAGGCACCTAGGGCAAGGGCCAGAAACATCTGGAAAGATCCCAGGTGCAGGAGCTATTGTCTTCGTGGAGCTGGGTTGCACCAGCCTCCCAAGACCGTGGATGTGTTCAGTAACCAGAAACTCTCCAAACTCCTTTATTTAGGATTTTTATGCAGGTTCTATTATGCGGGCATGATTGATTAGATCACTGGTCACTGATGATTAAACTCAATCTCCAGCTACTCTCAACCCTGGAAGTTGAGGAGGGTAGTGAAGAGGGCTGAAAGTTCCAACCTTCTAATCACATGGTTGGTTCCTCTGGCCGCCAGCCCCCATAATAAAGCTATCTAGGGACTCCCGCCACCAGCCATTTCATTAGCATACAAAAAGACACAGCTATCATTCTGGAAATGCCCAGGGTCTCAGAAGCTCTTGTGTCAGGAACTAGGCATGAAGACGAAATATTGTGACAATAGATTTTCCTGTCACCCTTATTAATTAGGAGTTATAACAATTTTAGGAGCTCTGTACCAGGAACCAGGGGCAGAGACCAAATATACATTTCTTATTTTGTTACAACAGCTTAAACATGATGCTCCCAGCACTTAGAGAGTGTATAGTCTGGAGAGGGAAGCCAATGTACAAATAGGCAAGTGCAATTTGCAAAATTGCAATTAGCAAAAATTCCATCCTTTTCCTAAAAGTTCAGCCTGTTTGGTTTTATGGTTTGCTTGTTGATATTTTAATATTTCACTGTGTTGAGAGCCAGTAAGGACACTGTTAGAAAAATAGAGTCCCTAATTTTCCAGGCTGTAGGGTTTTCCAGGACAATTTGACATTTCCCTTCCAGATGGGGGAATGCTCAAAATAAGTAGCATTAGTATGAAGGGCCATATTCATGATCATTTTAAAAGTGCATGAAATTCCAAGATGTGAAATTTATTTTAGAGAGCTATGTTAGTCAAGCCTTGCCAGCTCCCCTGTGAGCCAGCACCTTGAGCAAGGAGATGCCCCTACTCCTGGCTCTGCTGGCAGGTCTGTACTGCTAATAGCTCAGGACACATCTGCTTAATGGGAGCTGAGATGTGCTTTCTAAACTGGCATACAAAAAGCACTCTCATTGAAAAATATTTTTGGAGCTTTTACTGTGTCTAGGAAATGATGCTAAGGGGTATGCAAGACACAGGATTGAACACATCACCAAGTTCCTGCTAGCCATCAAGGAGTTCACAGTCTAGGCAGGGGAAGATGCTGCTACATGATGAATACCTTTATTACCAGAACACATATGTGGCATACCATTATGTACTGTCTTGAACTGTTTTCTAATTTTTTCTTATAGCCAGGAGCCTTTAACATTTTATCAACACATATAAATTAAACTATAAGGAGAAATAGAGGTAAACCACAATTACAGTGTGATGACCATTAAATTGTTTTTAGAGTTTGGCAGATCTAAGTGGTTTTAAAATCTAAACTATGGAAGGGGTCAGCAGTTGAACTGACTGGACACAGAGCCTCTGACTTGGAGCTCTTCACATTTTCTCCTCTTTAGGATAGAGTTGGTCCCAGAGTCTGGGGGAGACAAGACCTTCAAGTTTTTGCTGCTAGTTGGCTTCAATTCTCAAGGGTAGAGAGTTGCAAACACACAAAACCAACCAGATTTTACAGAGCCACACTGATTGGTGAACAATTTCCTTGAAGGAAAAGTAACCTGAAGTAGAGGAAGGGCAATTGGCCTGGGAGTCTTGAGATCTGGGATTTGGTCCACTTTTGACCATAGGCAAGGTGATTTATAAAATAAGGGAGCTGACCACATCAGGGGTTCAACAACTGGGTTACACACTAGAGTCACTGGGGACATTTGTTAAAAATGCAGATTTGTGGTCTCTATCCCATGCCTACTGAATCATTATCTCCATGGGGTGACAGTAGGGCATCTATACCCCTATCAACCTTCCCTGGTAAGTTTATGAAGTCTGGTACAGGCTACTGATCAATGTTTAGAAGTCACTCAATTAGATGATCTCTGGAGCTCATTTCAATTCTAGTTTTTCTGATTCTTTAATCATTTATGATCTTTTATAAGTACAGGCTTAATAAGGACTGGTTTACTGGTTGATCAAAAAGCACCTGAGTTAGTAAATCCCATCCTGAATTATTTCTGGGACAGTGAAGCCAGACCATGCCTAAAATTAACCTGACTCTCACAACTAGATGAATAAATGCCTTAGGGAGATAGACTTAGTTCTCATTCCCTTGATGCAGCTCCCAGGTTGGTATCTTGCAGAGAGGAGTGTTTGGCTAATGTATTTTAGATGCACCTATTACCCTGCAAAGAGTGTATCTATAGATGGCTAATTAAGGTGCTATTTACCAGGTGAATAAGAAATGTCAGCATGCACCTTGCTTTGCAGGTACCTGATCTTAATCAGACCTCCACTGAGGCATTTCTAGGCACAGGCCTCAGAATTCTTGAGCTTCTCTTGTGAAAAATCCCGAAGGCGGCAAGATGAGACTTTAAAGTAATAAGATACCTTACTAAAAATAAATACATAAATAAATAAACACACTGCAACTTCACACCTAAATTATGTCTTCCTAAATCAGCAATATTTAAACTATGGAATGTAAGAGTCCTGTGAAGAATCTTCAGAGGTTCTCAAACACATAGTAGAAAAAAGCTGAAGTAATTTAAATATTGCAAAAAACACACACTAAAATATATTAGTTAACATATGTTAATACTGGAAATTCACCAACACATCAGCTTAGTATTATCAAGCTTGTGCATCTTCCCGTAGACTTCAGAATAATGTTTCTCTTACTGTATATTTAATTTGAACTTCTAAATGTATCCCTGATTATGAACACATTCAACTGAACTTCAGATATTCAACTGGATACACTTATACAATCTAGCAAACTGCTAGAGCATAGGGATCCTTGCTATACCAAAGCTTGGAAATGCTAACCAAGGTCAGAGCATGCACAGAGCACAGATCAGCAGTCAGTTGTACCAAAACATGTGAATGTCCAACATAGTATCAAAGAATTGGTACTTCTGAGACTGTCGCCATGTTGGCATGTCCACTCTAGGAGCTGGCCATATCTTTGGAGCTCTATCTGGAGATAGAACATAGGCCCTCGCTGACCTTGGATCTCCCTCAAAACCTGAGTCTTCCTTATCTTCATGTAGGTATTCATTAAAGATTTCATATGGGAAAAAAAGTATTCTACTACTATTTTGAAAACTACTATTTTAAATATTACTAATTTTTAAAAAGATTATGACTATTTGGCATTGCTTTCAGAGACAAATTATAAATTGCAAGAAACTAAATTTCAGTATTTTAAAGCTATATTTAACTTAAACACGATCCTGACTTTTTTGTGGAGGGGCTTACATGGTTTCTCTTAGAAGTTTGATAGATAAGGGCCTTCGAAGAATGTGTCACAATTCTAAAGGCAGTCTCTAAAGGTAGTTGCAAAATGGTCCTGATAAATGGCAACACAATTGAAATAAAATCCCTCAAGGTGACTATTTCAAAATAAAATGTAATGCTGTGGAAAATAAACGACTTTTGCTTCTAAGAATCTGAATGGAAGTAATGCTTGTTTGTACTCACTGGGTTATCTTGGACAATTACTTAATCTCTTTGAATTAATTTTCCCGTCAATATTGTTATAAGGGTTAATTGCAGTAGTATAGGTAAAGAGGGTATGTGAGTTAAAATGTGCTACACAAAATTATAGTGTTGCTAAAAAAAATTTAAGGTAGTAGTATGCATGGGAGAGTACAAACAATAGAATATTTGACAGAAAAAATCTATTGCCTTTTGTGGATGGTTATATTACACAGATTTAATTTGTGTTCTTGCCCTAGATGTTCCTTTTAAGAACATAAGATGTATTTTAACCAAGAGGATCTTGGGTATTGCGGGGCCAGGAAGAGGATGAAAAGGGTGGGGAGGTGCAGATTAAGCACAGGGCTGGCCCCTGACAGCCTCAGAGAACTCCCAGAGCTGGAGTTATTACTGTTCTAGCAGACACACTTTCAGAAAAACTGCACTTTGATTCCAAAGATCTCAACATTTTCATTCATCTATAACATCAGGCTTCAGATGAGTAATCCTTTGTCAATTTTAAATATTCTGAGCCTAAAATTCAAACCCATTTTGCGAAGCTCTGCCTTATTCTGATGAGCGATTATTTCATAAATGTGTTGCTTGAGCATTAAATACAGCATGAATTTTCTTTTTTTTTTTTTTTTTTTGAGACACAGTCTCACTTTGTTGCCCAGGCTAGAGTGCCGTGGCGTCAGCCTAGCTCACAGCAACCTCACACTCCTGGGCTCAAGTGATCATCCTGCCTCAGCCTCCCAAGTAGCTAGGACCACAGGCATGTGCCACCATGCCCGGCTAATTTTTTCTATACATTTTAGTTGGCCAATTAATTTCTTTGTATTTTTAGTAGAGATAGGGTCTTGCTCTTGCTCAGGCTGGTTTCGAACTCCTGACCTTTTGAGCGATCCGCCCACCTTGGCCTCCCAGAGTGCTAGGATTACAGGCGTGAGCCACTGCGACCGGCCAGCATGACCTTTCTATTTCAGAGATTCCAAGGAAGACTGTTCCATGTGCATACCACAGGAGTGAGGTTTGCACCTCAAGCAAAGTCCCCATAGGCCACTGTGTTGGGGGCCTCAGCCTCTTGTGGGGCTGTACCCTCATGAGTACTTCTAGTAGCATCTTCTGTGGCTTTTCTGCACTAAAGCAGTGGTTCTCAAATACACACAATTTTGTACCCTACAGGACATCCCTCAATGTCTGAAGACACTTTTGCGCTACTGGCCAGAGTGCTGCTAAACATCCTCCAATGCACATCACTGGCCCCTGAGAGCAACAGATAACATGACTCAAAATCTCAGTTGTGCTGAAGTTGAGAAATATTACTCTAAATGGAGCTTCAGTAGGTCTTGCTTTGGGGTCACTGAAATAAAATACCCAGTGTCCTCTATAGTTAAATTGGGCTCCAGTGGGAAATCCTCTGGAGTAGACCTCCAGAGCCCAGAGCCATGCACTCTCCCTGCCACCACCTTTATGCCTGACAGCAGGAAAATCCATTCACCCTTCAGGGCCTCTGTTCTCCCATTGATAAAATGAAGGTTTGGGATTAAATGGGTAAATTTCATAAGATGTGCTTCCATGTCATGGTAGTCCATAAAGGTGCATCTATAGATGATAATGCTTCCTGAGTGTCTGCTGCTACAGTTAGGTTCTATAGGCTGGCTACTACAGGTTAGGTGCTGTTTCAAGTGCTTTACAGGTTCTAATTCATTCAACCCTCACGATGTCATAAGATAGGGACTATTATCCACCATCTACAAGTGTCTTTTAGAAGACTAAAACATACAGAAGTAGTTACCCAAGTTTACCTGCCTTGTAGGTGGCAGAGCCAGGTATTCCAGAACCTGCAAAAGTTACTGACATGATCATGTTCCCCAGGAGAGGGGGAACCCAGGAAGGGATCAGGCTGGAAGAACAACCTATTCTGCCACAACAGGGCTGCTTTTAACTCCTTATTTTTTTCCTGAAGTTTCATGCATGCCCATGTGCATGCATGTGTACATTTTATTCATGTGCTTAACATGAATAAAATTTGTTGAACTATATTTTTATAAACCATCAGGTATGTGATTCCTGATCTTTTTTCCATTTTTGAGATTTTATTATTTGAATCATCTAAAACGGCTAACTCAAAGTAAAATCTATCTGAAAGCATAATAATGAAAATAATTATAATTGTCTATTAAAACAATGAAAATAACTAGAAGTTGTTATTTTCACATTAATAAAGACAATCTTCAATTTATAATGACTTTTCCCTGAAAAAACATAAAGCACATAATCAATTTAAGAATAGCCAAACGTGAAAAAATACCAGTTTACAAAACTACTGACCTTGGGCCTTAGTATGTGTGTTTCAAATGGAGTCCCTGCAACACAGATTTACTACAATGTTCTTGTAAATATCAAGTTTTCCACTGCATTTAAAATTGATTCAATTTACGAAAATTCAACACATACTTGACTTTTCAGGAGCTCATCTATCAAACACAATGGATTATACCTGCAAGAGCTCATTTATCCTCCCAATATCCCAATTTCTTCAAAGGCTTTATTTTCTACATGTTTAAGAGAAATATAGAAAGATAATATAGCATCTTTTGTAAGCAGAGAACTCAATGAATGCTATTTGATGAGAATGATTCACAGTAATGATGATGATCACGCTGATGACAATGGTAAACGTGAATTGTCCATGGTCCTAGAATTAGAGGCAATAACTTTTTATTTGAAGAATAGTGATCTCCTTTATTATAATCAGCTACCTTCATGGTAGCTGAGAATTATAAATGGTGTATCCCTTTCCAATTTTCATCACATATTGTCAAGACCTCACCATCAATGAGAAATAATATTAATGCATTCAAAAATTAAGTCTGATGATCCTCCCATGACTTACTGTGGCCATCTCTGCTGGTTACTCACTCAAAAGCCTTTATTCCTCACCCCATCTTCTTCCTCATTGGCAGGGCCTGCCTTCACTACATGAACTCACAGAGGAAGTTATTTCTTTCCCCAAATTCTCTTGCAGCCAAATCACAGGCAAAAGACCCAGTACATCAGGAGCATTCTGCTAGAGGTATGGGAAGGAAATTCTTCCCTATTTCTTTTAGAGGTAGTTGTGTAGAAGCAGGAAGACTGGGGCAACAGCCACCTAGCAAAAGTAGTGGAATGAGGCTAATGATGAAATCCACTATGTTGAGAGGTATACACTAGAGAGACAGAAAACACCCAGGTGAACCAAAGGTTTGTAAGAAAGGGGTATAGAAATAAGATTAAAAAGGGGGTTTAATACCCAACATTATTCTAAATGGCTGATACTACTTAAGTTGTAGTATACTTTATTATTGATCTTGCCAGTTTCCCTCTCTGGATGTTGAGTAAGAGCAAGGAAGAATCACAACCTTTGCATCTTTGTACACCCAGAACCAAAAACAGTGCTGGCAATACCATAAATACACAATAAATGGATCTTAATTAAATGTCAAATCAAAAACAGAGGAAAATCATGCATTGAACCAATTCCTTCAAATAATTATTCCCCCAAATTTTACTCATTCCTTTTATTGGTCATTGAGGAAAATAGAATGATAAAATTAAAGGTAAGATAAAGTATATATATTTCCAGTGCTTTGGTCAATAGTCTACATATCCAACAGGTAGAGTTGGAAAATCAGCCTTAAATTCTCATGACAACTTTGACACTTTCAATCATATGAAAGCCAGCATGTCATTTCTACTGCCTCAGATTCCTAATGATTCCCAGTTGGTAAAAGGGAATGATGATGTCCAGGATTGTTATAAGTATTAAAGCGATATCATGCATAAGGAACATTCTACGACATGAAAGTCTTTATGAAAAAAGTCTCACTAATGCAGCAGGATAAGAAGGTGAAACCTATTTTAATACAAAACTCAAATCATTTTGTTTTTTTAGTTTTGCATTAGAATGATTCAATATCTTCTGGTGCAGAGGGTGAATTGTCATCCCAACCAGTACAAAATAAAAGCTATTAGGTTTTAAAAACTGAGTCTTCTCCATCCTTGAAGAAATCTATTTGTCTCATTGTTAATGATTTGGGCCTCCATTGGCCAGCTAAGATACTCTCTCTTGTGCTAGGAGGGGCAATACAAGAGACAGAGAGAATGGGCTTTGGATACCAGGAGTGTGTGGTGGAGAAGCAGGAAAGTGAAGAGAAGGGAAGCATGGCAGAGGGATGTAGGAGACTGTGAGCTCCAGAGGGCCCAATCAAGAAGGTGGTCTGGGAGAAGGCCAGGGCCTGTGGGGCACATGATGAATACAGATCTCACCAGCTGATTTCCTGGTCTTCAGATGAATAGAAACTGCTTATTAGCTATAACCAAGATCTATGCCAGCTAACTGCTCTTTATTTGAAAGGACCTTTGCATTATTAGTGCCTAGTGCCCTAATTAGGTGCCAGCCAATGGGAGAAATGCCAAGAAGCTGACAGGAGGATTTCACTCATCTCTTGCCAAGCAACTCTGAGGACACTGGCCTCAAGTGCCCCATGGGACACTGGTAAGACCAAAGGGAATCTCAACCATCTAGAAAACTGTTGCAGAGAAGAAACCAACTCTGAATGCAAGTGATGAATTGAATGCATGAGGGCTGTGCCAATGGAGAATGTATACTATCATTAAATTAACCTTCCATTGTCAAACTCTAGCTTTAAGACATATAACTGTAGGTCAGTGAGACAAAGATTTTAAAGTAAATAGGAGCAGTCCTATTGATTCACTCATTATTGAGATTTTATTGCACTGAAAGTGAGTATCAGATAATTTAGCAGCCAGTCCTTTTATGTTGAGTATTACTCTCACAATCTCTGCCTCTGTCTTTGTTTTTGTTTCTGTGGGCATCACCAAAGGGCTTTCCTTAGCTCCAACGTGAACCAATGACCTAAAAATGGCTTCCTTGCTTCTAAAATGTCCTCCTTTTTAAGAAACTTTACACATGAAAACCAGATTAATATTTTAAATGTCTACCTATGGTCATACTATTTTTGTCCAAAATCTTTTAATATCTTTTTGCCACCAGATTTAAGTTCAAATTACTTATGATCTTATATTTCCTATCATCTCATTTTTATTCACCTTCACATTCCCTAGTCTTTGGCCAAAGTCAGTTGTCCGGTTCCCTGAACTCACCCTACGCATTAGCACCTCCACGACGCTGCTCATACCTTTCCCGTGGCCTGAAATTCTACAGTTACCCATCTCCATCTGTTGAAATCCTGCCCCTCTTTCCCAACCCTCTGAATTGCTACCTCCTTAAGATTTTCCCTGATGCATTCTAATTACTTCTTAATCCATAATTAGAAACCCTATTACCAGGTCATGAGCTCCTTGGATCACACGGTAGGTGCCCAAAATCATTTACTAAAGAAAAGAACTCTGCTGACTGTCTTAACGTTTAATCTCTACATTCTTTAAGACCCAAGACCACATCTGTTTCATAATTCCATTCCTCCCAGCAACTGGTATAGAGCCCGTTCACGGTAAGAGGTCAGTAAATGTTTGAGAAATGTTGGTCTATTTCTTTATTCCTCCCCTAACATTTATCACAAGGCTTTCCCCATGGCAGGTGTTCAGTAAATACTTGTTCCAACCAGGTAACTCACTGTCATCCAAACAATTGAACTAGTGCATGTAAGAAGAGGAAAAAAGTGCCATCCTAAAAGATGTGGTGATTCAGGTGGGATAGAAGCGATACAATTAATAACATTTTTTTCAGGCTAGCCAGCTTCTTCCACAGGCGTGGTCACTGTCAGGAAGATTGCTCTCTGGATGTGTCAGATGTGTCCAGACACTGAGCTATACACCCACCAAACAGTGGCATCATTTATTCCCCAAAGGGCTGGTTCTGATAATTTGTCATAGAGAACAGGATGAAAAGTCTTTTTCTTAAATCTGCTGTTTTCCCCAGCTTGTCACAGATTCATATGAAGCATCTGTTCTTTACACAACAGCGTGGCTTACTCCCAGGTACCTACCAATCTTTTAAGAAATTTAGATGATTCTGTTTGGCCATCTTAACTACTTCTCCAGGTATTTTCAACACCTCTCTCCTATGGCCACTCTTCCCTGTCCTAAATTTATGAGTTCCCACCTCCATGCCCATTGTTTAATTAAGGAACTCTTATTTTTTTCAGCCACTAAAGACTGTACCATTTCAACATCAATTCTTCAACTGAGATAGTTGTAACAAAATAACAAGTCTATCCCTTAAAATCTCTGGGATGTAAGACATCAGCCCCACAATTTAGACTTGAACACATTTATCGTATTTCCTCCTGCCTCCATTGCTTTCGTCTCCCGGGGTAGTGAGTATTCAGCCATAAATTCTGATAAGCTGAATATAGCAGTTTTCAGGATCCCATTTCACCTTCAAGGGAACACTAATGAATAAAATGTGTTTTAATGTCTTTGCTTTGTAAAAGTTTCAAATAAGCGTCTATATATTTGTGTGCGGATATTTAGCTCTTTGATTTTCATTTTAATAGGCCACTTAGTAGGACAATCAATAATCCTGAAAGGGTGACCTGCAAACCACATGGAGATGTTATTTTATGCTCCGTCTCCCTCCTCAGCCCTTTGATACAATGCAGACTGGTTAGTTTTTGTTGTTATTAAGTCTTCAAGTGTCTGAGTAAATCCATCTAGGCAGATAATGCATAATATAAAATAAATGTTGTAATTATATTCACATATGGGCATGTAGGCACATATTGAGAGCTGTTCCACAGCAATTAGTTTGCAGTTAATTGATCTTGACATGAATGTTGAAGAAAACAGGATAGACCCCCAAGGTACTAATTTGGAAAATAGATGTTCTGATTTTGCGATTTTACTATATTACGTAATCTTTGATAGAAGAAAACTTAGAAAAACTTGAGGGGATTTATTTCCTTCTAAAATATTTCAGAACAAAATCATTGTGGGAGTGTAAAAGATCATCCCATGTTTTTGACAGAATTGGCCTGTTTATTCCATATTATTTAATGGTTTGTTTATTAAATGATTAGTTTATTAAATGGACACAATATTCCCCTATGGAAATGGTTTTTGTATAAAGGTACTATGTAAGCCAATGACATGAGAAAAGGATTTCTTCAGGAATATCATGAGAATCACGATTGTAAAAAGGATCAGAGTCCAAGCTGAAGTGTAGGCAACGGGGAGTGATTGAAGGTCCGTAAGAAATAGCATCTGTATAGGACTTACTTCTTTTTAAGTGTCGTTGAGTCTTATACATCAGAGACCTGAAAATATTCAATTCAGCATTCACCAAAACTTATATGACACATTCTTTTTTAAAACATTGAAATAACTTATCCAATAACAATTTCCATTGCCCTTTTCTCCTTTCTAACTGGACTAATTTTTTATCACCACAGCAAAGTTTTTGCCCCCTTTGGGGCTAAGCCATCCCAAGCCTTAGGGCTGTTGATTATTCAAAGCCCCCACCTCTGTTCCAATGAACCTTGCTTTGGTGCAAGCACAGCATACAATAGAATCCTGGCCAAATAATTCATTCAACCAATATTTGCTGAGCACTACATTGTACCATCAACTGCTCTAGGTGCCAGGGAGACTGCAATGAATAAAAGAGACAAATTCCAGCCCTAATGGAATCAAGAGGGCCACAAGAGGAGGGGTGGTTTTCTTTTCTTAAAGATGTTGGTGTAGCTGCATCTGACACCCATAGCAGTTGCAGCCATCTTGAGGCTATGAAGGTAGACTGAAGATAAAACAGCACACTAAGAGTGGCAATGAGAAAAGAAAAAAAAGAGAAAGAATTGGAGTCCTAGATAACATAATTAGGAGGACTCCAAACTAGCCAGCCCTGGAGTTACCCTTCTTCTGGATGAAACATGAATGTAGTAGGTTGAGTTGTATCCTCCAAAAAGATATGTCTAAGTCCTAAACCCTGGTGCCTGGGAATGTGACCTTATTTGGAAATGGGGTCATTGTAGATGTAATTAAGGATCTTGAGATGAGATAATCCTGGATTTAGGGTAGGCTCTAGATTCAATGACTGGTGTCCATGTGAGAGAAAGGATGAGATTTGAAACGCACAGAGGGGAACGCTGTGAGAAGACATAGGGAAGGCCACGTGAAAACGGAGGCTGAGATTGGAGTGATGTGCCCACGAGTTGGGTAACACCAGGAATTGCCTGCAGCCACAAGAACATGAGGAGAGGCATGGAACCAATACCTCCTCAGAGCCTCCAGCAGGAATCAACCCCGGGGCAACTTGATTTTGGACTTCTGACCTCCCGAACTGTGAGAGAATAAATTAATGTTGTTCGAAGCCACCCAGTTTGTAGTAATTCGTTAGAGCAGCCCAAGGAAACAAATGAAATAATATACTTCTTTAATACTTAAATCACTCTGCCACCTCATGATACTTCTCAACACACAGAAGCCAGATCAAATTGTGCTACTTCCTACTTAAACCCCAAATAGCCTTTCTTGTCAGTCATGTGAAAGGCCCAAAGTCCTTCCGCGGCCTTATAGGATCTGCCACGATCTGGCCCTAGGTAACCTCTGGACTTCAGTCCTCCCCGCATCCCTCTGTGTCTGCCATACCACCTTCCTGGAGGACCCTTGAACACCCCAGTGGTGCCTCCATCTTAGGAGATTGTGTACTGGTAAAAACATCCAGCTGAAACCCAAGTCTCCCGAATATCTGCATAATATCTTTACTCATCTCCTTTAAAGTCTTTGCTTAGATTTCCCCTTATCAGTGAGATTTACTGGCCACTATCACCACTACCACTACTGACCACTCCAATCACTCTATGGAAAATAGCAAACGGGCCCCCACCCCATGATACCAGAGCAACCTACACTCCTTGCCCATTCAATCTTTCCTTTTTGTCCATAGCACTTAGAATTGTCTAGCATACTCCATAATTTACCTTATTCTGTGTATTATATATTGTCTGCCTTTTCCACCACTAGAATATAAACTCTACGACATCAGGAATCTTTGTATGAGAAACTGATGTATCCCAAGTGCCTAGAATAGTACTTGACCCCTAGAAAAGGCTCCATTAAATAATTTTTAATTAAATATATATTTGTTTACTTTTAGCCTAAACAATCACTTAAATGATCCTAATATGCAACAATAATATAATCTTTACAATTAGGTATAATTACTTCCTGCTCATGTAATGTTGCTGTCCAATTTCCCCTCATTTGTTCTCAAATACATTTTACATACTTTGTGAAGTTACATGGCTGTATGATAAATTAGAATGGCTCAATTTTTCCTTTGTAATCAGGAATAATAGGAAAATGCCACAATAATTCCAGTGCAATTCTATTTTTTCCTTCTCTTTAGTCCACAAGTATGACTTTTCTCAATGGTCCTCCAGCATCATGATGTTGCATCAGACTCAAGTTGTCCATATACATAATTTGAAATTAATTAGGTCCATTTTGACAAATTTTTTCTCATTTTTAAATCTCAAACATTTGAAGATAGCTGACTTTCTAAAACAACTACTGCCTCATTGTTTTAATTTTATGTATTTGTTTACCAGAATGAGGCAATATTGTTCCTGCTTTGGAGAGTCTTCTAGACCTTCTCATGTGTCTGGAATCTGCTTATTATTATACTTTGGAGATGTGGCTTTAACAGCAATTCATACCAAAATCTTAGATTTTAAATAGTTTCAGCAAGTCTGACAATGTTCTCGTGTGCCTTGAAATGAATGTGCACATTAATTCTAAAGACTATTAAGTGCTGCATATCCAGGTGCCTCCAAATAGGAAATACGTTTTGTAATACAGCAAATTTTGTGTGTGGAATGGCGTGTACTTTAGATTGTGTCCCTTCAAGATAGATGAGATCAAAAAGGTCCAGAAAGAGTGGTGAAAATTGCTAGAGATGAGGAATAGAATGGAACAAAAACATATAGAGAAAGATCTTACTGAAATAGCAACATATACTAGACAAAATAGATATATTTTAAAAAGAATCACTTGTGACAAAAAATCTGCTTATAATATTCTGGTTTATAATGTTTTCTTTCACCCTGCATTTATCACTGATAGATATTTCCTAATGCACAAGCACAGTCAAGATGAACTCTCATGTTTCTCTCCCTAGGAAACATCAACACATTCCAGGAGAGTTTTACCTTGATCAGCGTGATTAAAACTTACTCCTTAAAGAATCCCTCTATTTCCAGTGTAGTTTGTTTATAGGAAGGGATAGCACAGATTTTAGTCTCTTATTTCACATTTTTTTTCTTTTTCAGAGCTTTATCAAGGTAAAATTGACAAATCCCTTTTGTATATTTGAAGTGTTCAATGTGATGATTTGATACATGTACACATTGTGAAATGATTTACATGTCAAGCTAATTAACACACCCATTGCCTTTCATAGTTACCTTTTTTTGGTGAGGGGAGAGATGAGGACACAAGATTTACTCTCTAAGAAAATTCAAGTATTGATATATATTAATAATACAATATTATTAACTATAGTCACTATGCTATAGATTACATCCTCAGAACTCATTCATATTATAACAAAGTTTGTATACTTTCACCAATATCTTCCCATTGCCTTCATCCTCCAGCCCCTGGTAACCACCATTTTACTCTGTTTCTATGCACTTCACTTTTTTTTTTTTTTAAGATGCCAGATATACATGACTCAAAACAGTATTTACCTTTCTCTAGCTGGCTTATTTTATTTCCCATAATGTCCTTGAGCTTCACCCAGGTTTCCACAAATGACAGGATTCCCTTTTTTAAAGCCTGAATAAAATATATAAATATATATAGTGTGTGAATATGTGTGTGTGTTCTTATACATACATATATATTCATTGTCCATTTATCTTTTGATAGACACTTAGGTTATCACCATTTTTTGGCTCATGGGAATAATGCTGCAATGAACATGACAGTGAAGATACCCCTTCAAGATACTAATTTAGTTTCATTTGGATATATACCTAGAAATGGGATGGCTGGATCAAATGGTACTTCTATTTATAATTTTTTGAGGGCTCTCCATACTGTTTTCCATAACGGCTGTACCAATTTACATTCTTACCAGTGTACAGGGTTTCCTTTTCTCCACATCTTCACCAGCATTTGTCTCTTGCCTTTTTGTTGATAGCCATCCTAACAGGTGGGAAGTGATATTTCATGCATTTTCACATAGCTATTGGTTGTTTCTGTATCTTCTTCAGAAAAATGTCTATTCAGGTCCTTTGCCCAATGTTTCATCAATTTTTTCTTTTTTGCTATTGAGTTGTATGAGTTCCTTATATATTTTACATGTTAACCCCTTATCAGATACATAATTTGCAAATGTTTTCTTTCTCTCATTCTAGTATGCTGCCTTTCATCTTGCTGACTATTTCCTCTGCTGAGAAGAACCTTTTTCATTTGCTGTAGTTTCAATTGTTTATTTTTGTTTTTGTTGCCTGTGTTTTTGGTGTTATATCCAAAACATCATTGCCAAGACCAACGCCAAGGAACTTTTTTCCTACGTATTCTTCTAGGAATTTTACAGTATCAGATCTTACATTTAATTCTGTAATCCATTCCTGGTTTATTTCTGTAAGTGGTGTAAGATGGGGTCTAGTTTCATTTTTTTTTTTTTTGCATATTGATGTCCAGTTTTTCCAGTACCATTTATTGAAGAGATTGTCCTTTTGCCATTGCATTGTATTCTTGACAACTTTGGTTTTATTTCTGGGCTCTATATTCAGTTCCATTTGTCTAATGTCCATTTGTATGTCAGTATATCCTGTTTTAATCACTGTAGCTTTGTAATATAGTTTGAAATCAAGAAGTGTGATGCCTCAAGCTATATTCTTCTTTTCAAGATTGCTGGGATATATAGGTTATTTTGTGGTTCCATATGAATTATAGAATTGTTTTTTCTATTTCTGTGAAAAATGTCATTGAAATTTTGATTGGAATGGCATTGAATATGTAGATCACTTTGGGTAGTATGGACATTCTTGCAAAAAACATGGGCTACATTTTTATTTATTTGTGTCTTCTTCAATTTGTTTCATCAATATCTTATAGCTTTCCTCATACAGATCTTTCACCTCCTTGGTTAAATTTATACCTAAGTATTTTATTATTTTTGGTGCTACTGTAAATGGGATTTCTTTCTTAATTTCTCTTTCAGCTTGTTTGTTGTTAATGTATAGAAATACAACTGATTTTTACATGTTGATTTTGTATCCCACAACCTTTCTGAATTTGTGTATTAGTTCTAATAGGGTTTTTGGTAGAGTCTTTAGGATTTTCTGCATATAAACATATATAAAATACATATAACATATAAAATCTTGTTATCTGCAAGGAGAGACACTTTTAATTCTTTCTTTCTGATTGGATGCCTTTTATTTCTTTTTCTTGCCTAATTATTCTGGCTAGGGCTTCCAGTATTATGTTGAATAGAAGTGTCAGGAGTGGACATCCTTGTCTTGTTCCTGATCTTAGAGGAAAAGCCTTTAGCTTTGCACTGTTGAGCATTACACAGGCTGGTTATATGTGCCCTTTATTATGTTGAGGTATGTTCCTTTTATACCTAATTTCTTGATGTCTTGCTAACACTATGAAGGTCATACTCTATGAATGCTGTGGGGAGTCAATGGCTGTTGCTGGAGCTATTGAAGTCCTCTGTGTCAATGGCTTCCAGAGTCCTCTGCAGAGCAAGCTAATGAGGACCACTGGAGTACATGCCATGATGGCACCCAACACATGGTTGATACAGAGTCCTACCCTTTTTTCCTGTTCCTAGCCACTTCCTGACATTTCAAGTATGCCAATCTCCCAGTGATTCTCTCTGTATGGTGTTCTCCTTTTATATCCCACTGTGTTACTGTAAGATTTTTTTTTTTTAAATTTAACTGATACCTAGTATTTTACATATTCATGGGGTACATATGATATCTGTTACATGCATAGAATGTGTAATGATCAAGTTAGGGTGTTTAGGGCATCCATCACCTTGAGTATTTATCATTTATATGTGTTGAGAACATTTCAATTTTCTCTTCCAGCTATTTTCAAATATAAAACACACTGTTGCTAACCACAGTCACCCCACAACTGCTATCAAACATTAGAACTTACACCTTCTATCTAACTGTGTTTATGTTCATTAAGCAACTTCTCTTCATCCACCTTTCAACCTATATACCCTTCTCAGCCTCTGGTATCTATCATTTTACTCTCTATTTTCAAGAGACCAACCTTTTTAGCTCCCACAAATGAGTGAGAACTTGTAAAATCTGTCTTTCTGTGTCTGGCTTATTGCACTTAATATCATGACCTTCAATTCCATCCATGTTGCTGTAAATAACATGATTTCATTCTTTTTTATGGCCAAATAGTATTCCATTGTGTAGATATACCATATTTTCTTTATCCATTCATCCATTTATAGACATGTAGGTTGATTCTGTATCTTTGCTATTGTGAATAGTGCAGCAATAAACATGCAGATGCAGGTATCCCCTTGATATACTGATTTCTTTCTTTTTGTGTATGTGGATAAATACCCAATAGTCGCATTGCTGAGTCATATGATAGTTCTATCTTTAGTTTTGTGAGAAATTTCCCTACTGTCTTCCATGCAGTCTACGCTAATTGACATTTACAAAAACAGTATATAAGAGATTCCTTTTCTCTGCATCCTTGCCAGTATCTGTTATTTTTTGTCTTTTTGATAATAGTCATTCTAACGTGGGTAACGTGATATCTCATTTTGGTTTTGATTTGCATTTCCCTGAGGATTAGTGATGTTGAGCATTTTTACATATATTTGCTGGCCATTTGTATGTCTTCTTTTGAGAAATGTCTATTCACACCCTTTGCCCACTTTTTAACAGGATTATTACTTTTTATTGTTGAATTGCTTGAGTTCCTTGTATATTTTGGATATGTGTCCCTTGTTGAATAAATAGTTTGCAAATATTTTCTCCCAGTCAACAGGTCATTTCTTCACTCCGTTGATTGTTTCCTTTGCTGCGCAGAAGTTTTTAAGTTTAAAATAGTCCCATTTATCTATTTATTACTGTGCTTTTACAGTCTTAGCCGTAAAATCTTTGTCTAGTCCAATGTCTTGAAGTGCTTTCCCTATGTTTTCTTCTAGCAGTTTTATAGTTTTGGCTCTTACATTTAAGTTTTTAATTTATCTTCAGTTGAATTTTGTGTATGACAAGACAGGGGTCAAGTTTTATACTTCTTCATATGGAGACCTAATTTTCCCAGCACAATTTATTGAAGAGGATGTCTTTTTCCCAATGTATGTTAGTGGTGCTTTTTGTAAATTCTTAGTTGGCTTATTGAGCCTTCCTAGGGTTATTTTGCTTCATAGATAACTGCCTGATTATTTCCTTTTGTGGTGGATGAAGGCTGATATTATATCTCCTACTCTGCCACCTTGCTGATGTCCTCATTTTATGTTTAATGATATATCAAATTACCTGTACTTGAAGTTCTTCACAAGAATGCATTCAACAAGTATATTTGGTTATATTATATATCTATGTGTATGTTTCTGTACACCAATAGAAAATGTGGGAAAATTAAATAGAATGGTAAGTTAACACCAAGCAATGTTTATATAAAAATATTAGGTCATAAGTTACTATATAGCATGTATTCTAGATGATGTATTAATTCATGAGGGGTGAAAAATAATCTATGTATAAAGCACAGATATGCTTATGGTACATAAACAGATATATAGTATATCTGTGGTAGTAAAAGTTTTTGAGGGACCATAATTAGTTAGCAAAAAAAAAAATCCCTTAAAAGCCTCCTTAGGGATGCAATAATGGTAAGAAAAAAAAAGGGGGGGGGAGATAGAGAAAGAGGAAAATTTGAAAAATATTGATGTATAGTAATTAAGGTTGAGTTACTAAATCTGTTCTTAAAGATTCCTACTGCCAAAGTAAAATAGAAAATGTTCTAAGTGTCAAAATTCACATAGTTCATAAAGCATACCGAATTGTAAGTGCGAGAAAGCTTTTTTCCTAATTTTGTATAACAGAAGGCTCCTTTATGTAGCAGACCTTTAGTGAGTTATTTTTTCAGTAGATTTTCTTTGTTTGTATCATTTAATACAATGTCAAAATGCCAATGGTGGGGGATTGGGAAAGATGAAAACAAGGCAAGATAATCCAAGTACACATCTCTGGTATGGTCGGACTAGTATCAGAGCTAAAAAATCAAACCTCAGAAGTAAATGAATTGCATGTTTTCAAATGATTATACCTAAATGTTGGCTTTCTAGACTGACCCCTTGAAAAGATCTAGTCAATTTGAGTTTATATATTTTGGCGAGAGCCTGGAATGCCGGTATTTAGTGTTGTTGCACAGGTTTTTTGTTTCACAATAAAAACTTCTTAACTTTTGTTGGATTATGTATATGACATGTGCTTAAAGTAAAACAGGCTAACAACACAGAAAACCTACATGAAAGAAAATGTCACCTGAAATCCCACAATTTTGAGATAATCATTAATATTTTGATAATCACCCTTTAATCTGTTTAAAAATATGTTATTTATATACAAATACATTAATCTTTTCTATTATGTAAAGTATTACTCACTCCCCATATCCATATGTGTGTATATATGGACTGATGTGTATATATACACATACACATATTTATATATACACACATATTAATGGAGTTATATTCTTCATTTTATTTTTAAATCATGGGCTCCTTTTTGCGACCGTATTCTAATTTATTTTTAAATTATCAAGCATATAGTAAAATTGAAACATTTTTGTGAAATTAAATTTCTTCTTTGAACAGTTGCATCCCACCTACTCACAGAAATTGGGCCAATTCATGCCGCAGCTCAGATTCTCAGAATTAAATGTATATGGTAAGTGATCATTTTCTCCCTTGCATCTTGCTGTGCATATTGATATGGACTCTGTATACCTAATGGGCAGAACTACTGTTCTCACAGGAAGTCTTAAGGGCGTAACTTAAAATGGAAACCATGTCTTATTCAGCATATCTATTCCTAGTACAATACCTGGCACATATTAGATGCTCAGTAAATGTCGAAGAATGAGAAAGTTGTATAAAGCCCTAGAGGAGGCCATAGGTCTGTACTAATAATGAGGTAGAATGTTGACAGCCTTTTCAAAATACTAACTAAATTGTTCATATTTGTCAGGCTCTTGAAATCCAGAAGGGCAACTTTATTCCTATACCTACAGATTTTTCTCTCTTGATTCTAGAAATCAGAGTTAGCTAGCTATGGAGGCAGAGCTCTGAAAATAGAACTTCATGACTATAGCCCACTAATCCTGAAGAAAAATAAACTCATTGAAAACTCTATGCCAGGACATGAGCAAAATGAAGCTTCTACATGCATTCCCTGGTAGGCAGACATTCTTGATCAGGGATACATGACCAGGCTCACCTGCAATAGTTGAGTTCTATGTCTGATTCTTATTAAAATGAGAGAGCCATCATATATAACAACATCATAATACTTGAATTCTTGGCTTATCCTCCCTGTATCATATGCTTATCTCAAATATTAAGCCATGCATGTCTAGCACAGTGAAACTGTATATGAATCATTGAATCAGTTATGGTTCCTTTGGCTCCTCTCTGCAGAGAGATAGCCTATGATCACCATCAACATCTCCCTGTGGAAATCCAAGACCAGCAAATACTATAACACCATTATTGATGCTTTGGCCACAGGGACTTCAACAAGAACATGATCACCAGCACTTCCCAGGCAGCCTGTGACCTGCTCATCAGAGGCAATGGCATGGGAAAGTTCAAGGATGGCATCTCTAAAAATGGGCAGACCCATGAGCATGCACTTCTGGCCTACACACTGGGCATGAAGCAGCTCATTGTGGCAGTCAGTGAGATAGATTCCACTGAGCTCAACTATAGCACCATGTTTCTAGGAGATCACCAAGGAAGTGAGTGTCTACAACAAGAAGATCAGCTATAAGCAAGCTGCCATGGCTTTGGTGACTGTCTTGGGATGGCATAGTGACAACATTCTGGAACCCAACACCAAAATGCCCTGGTTCAAGGGTTGGAAGGTTGAGCTGAAGGAGGGAAATACCACAGGGTTGACTTTGCTAGAAGCTCTGGACTCCATCCTCTGGCCTACTTTCCTGGTCAACAAGCCCCTGAGGCTGCCCCTACAAGATGTGTACAAGATGTGTACAAGATAGGAGACATTAGCACTGTGGGCCATGTGGAGTCTGGCTTTCTGAAATCTGGGATAGTGATTACCTTTGCCCCAACAACGTCACCACTGAGGTTGAATCTGTGGAGTTGCACCACAAGGCCCTGGCGGAAGGCCTGCAAGGTGACAACACAGATTCAACGTTAAAAATGTGTCTGTGAAGGACATTTGGCACAGGAATGTGGCTAGAGACAGCAAGAATGATCCTTCCGTGGAGGCTGGTAATTTTGTGGCACAGGTGATTGTCCTGAACCATGCCAGCAGATCCACATGGACTACTCCACAGTGCTGGACTGCCATACAGCTCGTCTCTCCTACAGTTTTGCTGAACTGAGGGAAAAGATCCACAATACTCTTGCAAGAAGCTGGAGGACAACCCCAAGGCCCTGCTGACTCTGTGGCAAGGCCAAGTGTGTGGTGACCTTCTCTCAGCACCCACCTCTAGGCTGCTTTGCAGTGTGGGACATGAGACAAACAGAGGCTATAGAGTCATCAAGGCTGTGGACAAGAAGTCCCCCACTGCTGGCAAAGTCACCAAATCAGCAATAAAGGCCAGCAAGAAATGAAGCCCACCCTGTACAGTTTCCTCAACTCCCTCCAGAATAATTTAACATTCTACATATATCCTGAATCAAACTAAAAGTTGAAATTAAAAATAAAAATATTTGAAGATAGCACATTTAGACAAAACTTTATCTCTAATTATTATTCTACTCATGGCTTCAGTAGATATATTTGGGTATGTAGAATTATATTTCGTTGTTGGATCTGACTTTTAAGCTATTTATGTATAATATTGCATACAAGAGTTTTTTTCTTTTACATTATTGTAGCTCCAATGTTTGTCTTTTTAGGTTTATAGTTTTATTTCATAATAAAACTGAAAAAATAAACCTCAAACATACAGCTGAGGGTGCTATTCATTTTCATGTCTATGTCTAAAGAAATGCAGGCAATGGGTAACATGTGTACATACACTAAATTCTTCCCAAAGGTGTTTGGTTGTACCTTTCTGAGGTTTAACAAGAAAACTAATGTCTCATCTAATGTAATAATACTCTGAAAGGGATTTTTATCAGACCATCTTCCAAGTATAAGGAGTTAGGGAAGTATAATCCGGAAAGGTACTGTTAGGTCAACTTCAATCCAATAACAGCAAATCTTATATAAGTCTGTCACATCATACATTTTACTTTTGATTTTAAGTATATTCTTCTCCTTCTTCTGCATGACTTTGATCTGGCTCATCTGCTTTAACCCCCTGGTAAAAGGAAATGCTTTTAGGTGATGATTCCTCAAGACAGATAGGAGACACTCCTTATAAGCCTTCTACGGATGAAAGAAATTGAGGTAGCCAAATTCTGGGAAATCATTGATTCAGTAAGGATTTTCTTTGTTGTTCTCATTCCAAGTTTCCTCCTGAGAGAGTTAAAGAACGAAATAAGTTGCCTTTTACCATTTCCCTACATTCTTATTTTTTTTCTTTTGAGGGATCAGGCAGTTCCTGGAAAACAAGTAGAACTTCTATTTGGTGTTAATAGGAAGAAATGATACTTCTTTGCAATTTCCTAGAACCTAACAGAACTTTTTTGAGACCTGAGAAACACATCTTTCCTTCCAGCTCCCCATCAGCCTCACAGTTGGCAGAGCTCCTCTTCCCCCTTTCAAAGCCTTTGCATATATTTACCTCATGCTTTTCATACTCCACTCCCATCTCTTGTTTTAATTCAGGGGTTAGCAAACTACCTCTGTTTTGGAAAATAAAGTTTTATGGGAACACAGCCATGTTCATTTGTGTACATATTGTCTATAGCTGCTTTCCCACTACAGAACTGCACAGTTATGACACAGAGCATACTGCAGGAAAAAACAAAACACTCACTCTGTAGACCTTAACATAAAAAGTTCACCAACCTCCACTTTATTTATTTATTTTTATTTATTTTATTTTATTTTATTTTTTTTTTTGAGACAGAGTCTCACTCTGTTGCCCAGGCTGTAGAGTGCCGTGGCATCAGCCTAGCTCACAGCAACCTCAAACTCCTGGGCTCAAGCAATCCTTCTGCCTCAGCCTCCTGAGTAGCTGGGACTACAGGCATGTGCC
>CAUYRT010013200.1:0-53602 GCA_963574885.1 Lepilemur ruficaudatus | reverse complement strand
AAAAAAATAGAAATTAATTGGACAACTAAAAATATATATATATAAAAATTAGCTGGGCATGGTGGTACATGCCTGTGGTCCCAGCTACTTGGGAGGCTGAGGCAGAAGGATCGCTTGAGCCCAGGAGTTTGAGGTTGCTGTGAGCTACGCTGATGCCACGGCACTCTAGCCCGGGCAACAGAGTGAGACCCTGTCCCCCCCCCAAAAAAAAATGGCTAAGATGGTAAAATGAACAAACACAATATTACCTAGGTAGCTTGCAGGGTTGTTTAGGAGAACAAGTTGATTCCACCCGAAGAAATTCCAATTTGGTAGGGTTTGAGGTAGAGGTTTAACTACTCACTGTTTGTATTCCCAGTGTCTAGAAAAGTGCCTGGCACAAAGTAGTGCTTCAAAAATATTTGTTAATGAATCCAAAAGCATGAATACAGCCTTAAAAAAATATGGGTTCAAATATTTCAATGAAATGTTAGATTTCAAAATCAAAATTTTGACTTAAAAATATATTGCTATTTTTGAAGCTCCCTTTGAATATTTGCAATCATTTGAAAATAAAAAGTTCATCTGGGAGGCCGAGGCGGGCAGATCGCTCAAGGTCAGGAGTTCGAAACCAGCCTGAGCAAGAGCGAGACCCCGTCTCTACTAATAATAGAAAGAAATTAATTGGCCAACTAAAAATATATAGAAAATGTTAGCCGGGCATGGTGGCACATGCTTGTAGTCCCAGCTACTTGGGAGGCTGAGGCAGAAGGATCGCTTGAGCCCAGGAGTTTGAGGTTGCTGTGAGCTAGGCTGACGCCACAGCACTCACTCTAGCCTGGGCAACAGAGTGAGACTCTGTCTCAAAAAAAAAAAAAAAGTTCAAAACAAAAAAGAATTAACACCCTACCCCCCAATCTGTTTATTCTCAAAGGCCTGGAAGAGAGGAGGAAGAACAGAGATGCAGCAGGGTAGAAAGTAATCCTTAAAAACTGGTCCCTTAAAATCAGTGGTATTTGAGTAAAGCCTATAGATTGATTATCCGTTTGTATCGATGTTCAATTCCTGATTTTGATAATTGTACTGTGGTTAATTAAGAGTATCTTAGTCCCAAGTAGCAGGGCATGGTAGTATGCACCTGTAGTCCCAGCTACTCAGGAGACTGAGGCGGGAGGATTGCTTGACCCCAGGAGTCAGAGGTTGCAATGAGCTATAATGATGCCACTGCACTGTAGCCTGGGTGACAGAGTGAGACCCGGGTGCCAAAAAAAAAAAAAAAAAAAAAGGAAAAAGAAGAGTATCTTAGTCCCATCCGGCTTATATAAAAAAATACCATAGACTGTGTGGCTTCTAAACAACAGAAATGTATTTCTCACAGTTCTAGAGACTGGGAAGTCCAAGATCAAAGTGCCAGCAGGTTCAGTGTCTGGTGAAGGCCACTTTCTCATAGATGAGGCTGTCCTGCTGTGTCCTCACATGGTGAAAGGGGCAAGGCAGCTCTCTGGGGCCTCTATTATAGGGGCATTCATCCCATTAATCACCTCCCAAAATCTCTATCTCTTAATACCATCTCTTTGGGGGTTGGGATTTCAACATATAAATTTTGGGTGGACACAAACATTCAGACCATAGCAAAGAGAATGTCCTTGTTTTTAGGAAATCTACACTGAGGTATTTAGGAATAGAAGGGCATCATGTCTGCAAATTACTCTGAAATGATTTAGGAAAAATACACATGTATATATTGAGAGGGAACGATACAGCAAATGTGGTGAAATGTTAACATCTAGGTGAAGGGCATAGGGGAATTCTTTGTACTATTCTTGCAGTTTTTTTGTAAATCTGATATGTCAAAATAAAAAGTTTAAAAAAAAAAAAACACCAGCCCAGGTGCAAATCTGGTAGACTACTGTGGTCTGTAGATAACCAGCAAACTGGTCCTTTGTGAGGCTGTCTCTGCCCTTTCCCGAGGACAGGTAGACACCTGCTCACTGCCTTCTACTTTGCCCCTCTTCTGCTGTCACCTAAATCACCCCCATCCCACGTGGGGCCTCTTGGCCACTTCCCTCCTCACCTCTATGACTTTCTCCTCCATGTCACCTTAGCACTCACTCTCCTGGTCACATCCTGAGCCATCTCCCAAATCACTACTCAAACATCAACCTCTCAACTATCCAGTTTGCTTGCTCAATTATTCCCACTAACTTTATTTTCTAATCTTTTTTTCCTTTTTTCATTTTTTTAAAATTTTACATCCCTTGCACTCTCCATCACAACTATTCTCCAATCATCACTGTCCCCAACTCCTCATCTTTAATTCCAAGGTTTAATACTTAAATCACATTTTTACCAATATCCCCAACTTTTGCCTTTCCTTTCATCCCGTCGGTGCTGCGAATCCTAACCCTGTGTGAAGCCAGCCACGTTCCCTCGTTAATGCTATACCTGGGCGGCTGGGTTGTGCTAGAGAAATCACATGTCTGTGTCTAGGTGGGAGCCCCAATCACAAGGGGACCTTCAGTGCTGCCAGATAATCTTCCCCAGTAAGTTTATCCTTCCTTTCTTTGAGGATTATTTCAAACTTTTCTATCTCGTTCTTTAAGCAGATTACTTCAACTTGTACTTAGCCAAAACAAAAAAGAAGAAAATAGATGCCTTTGGAAGGAAATTTGCTTTTACTCCCCACCATCAAAATTTTTTTTTCTTTCTTTTTTTTTTTTTAGACAGGATCTCACTCTTTTGCCCCAGCTAGAGTGCAGTGGTGTCATCACAGCTCACAGCAACCTCAGACTCCTGGCCTAAAGCGATCTCCTGCCTCAGCCTCCCAAGTAGCTGGGACTACAGGTGCACACCACCACACCCAGCTAATTTTTTAAATTATTATCTGTAGAGACGGCGTCTCACTATGTTGCTGAGGCTAGTCTTGAACTCCTGGGCTCAAGCGATCCTCCCACCTGGGTCTCTCAAAGTGCTGGGATTACAGGTGTGACCCACTGCACGCGGCCCCCACCGTCAAATCTTTACACTCACTGACCTCAGCTCCAATTCTTTCCAACAGTTCCCTGTAACAGTGGAGGGTCTTCCACCTTCTGGGCCAAGGCTCATCCCCCTGCTGCGGCACGAATCCCTCCCTCTTCCACCTTCTCGGCGAGGACCTCACCATCACTCACCCCTCTCTGACCATAGTCTTTAACCTCCAACTTTCTACAGCTGCTCTTACATACACACATCTTTCCTTTCGTGGTGGGAGTTAAAACCAAGTTCCCATCCAAGGGCAACTATTTTTTTTTTCTATGATGTGAAAGTTGAAATCATTTCTGAGAATAAAAGAGGCGATGGGAAAGTCTCTTGCATCCATCTAGACAAAACGCTCTGGTTGACGCGCTCTTCTCATCAGTTACTGCCCTGTCATCTGCCTTCAGACACACTTCCCAGCGCGGCCATCTGCACTCTGCCTGCATTTCCGTGTCTCCTATGCATTCTCTGCTCTTCTCTGTCTCTTAACTCTGTTAATTCACCAAAACCACTGTGGCCAAGGTCACGGCAGCCTTCTTGTTTGTAAAGCCAGCAGAGGTGTTTAATCCCATCCCGACCTGGCTGCAGCACTCAGCACTCCCTCCTGGGAACACCCTCCCCTGGTTTTCTTGCCTACGTTCCCTGCTAGGCTGTGAGCAGCAAGGGCAGGAGCTGTGTCTGTCTTGCGAAACAATGTTTCCCCGGTACCTGGCACAGGGCCTGGTACATAGCAGGTGCTCAACAAATACTATGTTTTTCTTTTTTTTTAATAGGCCATTTAAAGGACTTTATATTGTTTTCAGTTGAAACTGAATTCTTCCAATCGTGGAGTATAGCATCTTACGGCCTGGATGATCTGGCCACTGCCTTCATCTCTTCCCTCATCCCCCACCCAGACTCTAGGCTCCGGCCATGCTTGTTAGTTGCAATTCTCCAAACAAGCCATGCTCCCGCTTTTCCATATTTTATAGTGTGCTGTTTCCTGTCTGAGAGTCCTTTTCAGGGACACCTACTGTGTTCCATCACCTGTGTCCCAGGTGAATCTCTTGCTCTTTTAAGTCTCAGCTTGAAAATCACCTGCTCAGGGAAGCCCTCCTTAATTCCCCGCAGCAGGTCTGTCTCTTCTCCCTCCAAGCTCCTAGATATTTAATAGCTATCGCACTGTTTCCCAAACATGTTCAGAAAAACAATAGTTCCAAGGTTATTCATGAGCATTATGAGATGAAAGGGTTGTGCTGACTCATAAATTTGGGAAATGCTGAGTTAAACCAGTTTTTAAAAGATCTCTTTGCTGCAGGACTTCTCAAAGCCTTTACATTGCTCACCTTCATTTATAACTTCCAAGAGGAAAATATAATTTGTAACATTTCTCACACTTAATTAAACAAAGGCCACCCCTCCATTTTTTGGTACTACTACCACACAGCTCATTTTGGGACCTGTCTTGTCCTACCACTTGCTCTATTGTTTTATAATTATTTTGTGTATGTATCTCCCCTTCTAAACTGTGAGCTGCTGAAGCAGAGATGGTGTTCATTCACCTCTGTCTCCCAGTGCCTGACACATAGTAGCTACTCAATAAATGTTGGTGAAAGAATGTGGGGAAGGGGACAGTAGGGGAGGGAGGGAAAGAATGGAGAAATAAGAGAAAGGCGGTTTCTTGATTTTTCCATTAAACACCCCACCTACCCACTACATAGATTCTGTTATATTTTATTCCACTGGCCTTGTTACAGATCTGTCCATCTAGCTATCCCTCTAGTCAGCCATAGACCCAACTTATTGATCCAATTTCCATTTTCTTTTCTTGTGTAAGTTTTCCAGCTCACTTTTCCTCAAATTGTGAAACCACCTTAATTCTAAAATCCTCTTTGAACAAGCAGACTGATGGATTTTCATCATTTGACGCCTCCTTGCTTCATTGCCCGGCCCTCCTGCTCCTTCAGTCCAGCTCCTTGCGGAATGAGCTGCCTCCCGGAGGGGTTGGAGCTTTTTAGAGCATGGCAGCCCTGAGGGTCAGAGACGCCATTCTAGTCTGGGCGCCTGCTCGGGGTTCATTCACTCATCACCACTGTGCGACTTTAAAGAAAGTGCAGAATGTCCCTGGACCTACATTTTCCCACTTCTCAAAGGAGGGGTTGTGGCCTGGGGGTTCTGTAAGGTCCTCCCTGACCCAGAAGAATTATTAGTGGATAAAGAAGGGATTGCAGTGACCAGACTCTTGCCTCCTGGGTCTGCTCCCAGGGAATATAAAGTGATGTCACCTTCCCCAGGAGCCAGGGGTCAAGTGTGACATCCCTGGGCAGTCACACCTGTGTCAATCTCACTTCTCCTGTGTTGAATGATAAGAGGGCTTCAGAATGAGCTGGACTCTACTAACCAGCTTGTGGCTTTGGGCAGGGCCCTCACCTCTCTGACTCTCAGCTCCTTATTCTGTGTAAAAGGGGATTCTACTCCCTACCTGACATCTGGAAGGGCTGGATAGATGATGCTGGGAGGGCATCTGCCACGGTACAGAATGCAGGCACCGCAAATTTGAGCCCCATCCCTCCCTGCCTTCAGCAGAGAGGCAGGCCAGAGGGCCCGGGATCGCCTCCGGTATAGCCGACACAGGTGTCTGGGCCAACGAGGGCGGCGTCTCCTCGCGCACAGTGGCACTATTGTTCCAGCCAGAGGAGCTGGGTGTGAACGTGACTGTTGGGATGGGGGAGGGAAGGTTAGAGGCAGGAGAAGGGCTGTGAGCAGAAGATAATGCGGCAGAGAGCCCTGCTCCCAGAGAAGGGCGCGTGGCCGGCTAGCATCCTGACAAGCTCCGTGCAGCCCACCCCTGCCAGGGCTGGGCCTTTAACTCAGAAGTGTTCTTGGTGCACAGGAATGCTGCTCTTTGTGGAACCCATCACCCAGCATTGACAGAGCCTCTTCCGAGGCTCCCCTGGTTCCTTCCCATGGGGCAGCCTGGGCTCTCATTCCCATTATCTAGAAAAAACCATCATCCCATTTGGACTAGTTTGCTAGGGCTGCCATAACAAAGTACCCCAGGCTGGGTGGCTTAAATAACAGAAATTCATTTTCTCACAGTTCTGGAAGCTGGAAGTCTGAGATCAAGGTGTGGGCGGGGTTGGTTTCCTCTGAGACCGCTCTTCTTGGTTTGCAGGTGGCCGTCTGCTCCCTGTGTCTTCACGCAGCCCTCGCTCTGTAACTGTGTCCGAACTTCCTCTTATAAGGGTATCAGCCATATTGGATCAGGGCTTATTACCTCATTTCAACTTAATCACTTCTTTAAAGACACGATCTCCAAATATAGTCACGTTCCAAGGCACTGGAGGTTAGGGCTTCCGTACATGAATTGGGGTGATAGGGGGACAGACACAGTTCGGCCATGGCACCATCCTGCAGGTGGAACAACTGAGGCCTAAGAGGGTCAATGACTTGTGTTAATAGTAGGCAGGGCCAGGCCTAGAACCAGGCAGGAGACCCTCCCTCTCTGCTTCCACCCACAAGCTGGCTACCCTGGCCTGCCCCAAAGAGGAAGAGGCTGATGGGTAAAGACAGTCCTCGATCCGATTCCCCGCAGTCCTCCCAGCTGGTGGGAAGCGAGAGGTCAGGCAAGGTCAGAAACTCTCTAGGGCAGTGTTTTCAAACTTTTGTGTGCACAGGAATCACCTGGGGACTCTGTTAAACTAAGTAATTTTATTTATTTGTATTTTATTTTTGAGACAGGGTCTTGCTCTGTTGCCCAGGCTGAGATGCAGTGGTGCAATCATAGCTCACTGCAGCCTCGGACTCCTGGACCCTGGAGAGCCTCCCGCCTCAGCCTCCCCAGTAGCTGGGGCTACAGGTGAGATACTGCTCCTGGCTAAAGCTAAGTAATTGAGTTAAAATGAGATCATTAGGGTAGGCCCTAATCCAATCCAGATTCTGATTTGGCCTGTCTGGGGAAAAGCCCAAGATTCAGATTTTTTTAAATTTTTTTTTATATTTTATATATTTTTTTATTTTCATTTTTTTTTGGAGACAAGATCTTGCTCTATTGCCCAAGCTAGAGTGCAGTGGTGTCATCATAGCTCACTGCAACCTCAAAACCCTGGGCTCAAGGGATCCTCCTGCCTCAGGCTCTGAAATAGCTGGGACTATAGGTGCTCTCCACCATGTCTAGCTAATTTTTTTATTTTTATAGAGATGGGGGTGGGGAGTGTCTCACTATGTTGCTCAGGCTGGTCTTGAACTCCCGGCCTCAAGCGATCCTCCTGCGTCAACTTCCCAAAAGTGCTAGGATTACAGGCGTGAGCCACTGTGCCTGGCCTGTATTTCTAACAAGCTTCCAGATGATGCTGGTGCTACAGGTATATGGGCCACACTGTGAATAGCAGCAAGGTTTAGACAAGTACTGTCCACTAGAAATGCAATGTGAGGCACACATGTCTTCTTAAATTTTCTAATACCACATCAAAAAAGTAAAAAGAAACAGGTAAAATTAACTCTAATAAAATTAACTCTAATATATTTAACCCAATATAACCCAAACACGATCATTTCAGAACACTAAGCCATATAAAAATCATTAATGAGATAATTTACATTCTTTTCATTGTACTGTCTTCAAAATCCAATAGGTATTTTACATTTACAGCACATCTCACTTTGAACTTGAAATTCTTACGAGAAATACTTCATCACACAATTTGCAGTTAAAGAAAATAGAATCACACACCTAAGTTGATGCAAACCTACTTAAAAGTTTGCCAGAAATAGAATTCAGTGTCAGTTTTTAAATTTAAGTTAATTAAATTTAAGTTAAGTTAAGTTAAGTTAAATTTAAGTTAATTAAAATTAAATTTAAGTTAATTAAAATTAAACAAAAAGCTACACGTGGCTAAGGGGCTACTGTAGAGGACAGCACAGGACTAGACCACCAGTGAGAAGAGTGACAGAAAGGAGAGATTCCCCAGCTCCAGAGAGGACTTGGGACAGAAACAGCCCAAGAGCCAGAAGCAGCCTGGGCAGGAGCCCAGGGAAAGGGCTGTGAGAAGCAAAGAGCTCAAGGCGACCCAGGTGCACCCCAAGATCTACGTGCCGGGCATCGCAGCCTGCGCTGGAGGAAGGGGTCAGGAGAGGCAGGAGAGGGGCAGGTGTTGGCCCCAGGGGACTCTCCTTCAGGGACACTCTCAGAGCCCCAGGGTGTCTGGAGAGGGCACAGGGGAGGAGGTCAGGGTGGGTAAAGAGATCCCAAACCTGCCAAAACAGGAATGGGTGGAAAAGCAAGAACTATCTCTGAGGAAGACAAGAAAGCCTTTCTGGTGCTGGATTCTGGAGAGTGACCTGTGTGTGAGAGCTGACACTGCCCTGGGCATGTCCAGGACGCAAATCAGGACCAGGGGTGGGCATTCCAGAAAGCTGCTTGGAGCTCAGAGCAAGGATGCGCTTTTAAACAAGGAGAACTGTCCAGCAGTGGAAGCAGGGAGCTTTCTGCCTTTGGAATCCTGGACCGAGAATGTTCTAAAGGAATCACCTCCTCCCCACCCCAGTGGAATACCAAAGCAGAGGCTGGGAAGCCACCTGTTGAGGGGCTGCAGAGGGGTTTCTTCCTGTAGAGAGAGTTGGATGAGTTCCCCCCAGCTAGGCGTGTACTGATTCTGTATTTGGAGTAAGTGACAACACTCACAGAGCACTCACTAAGTGTCAGGCAGCTAAGCACCTGAGCTAAGCACTTTGCTGCCGTTTCGTCCTCACTAAAGCCAGGAGCCTGGTCCTCTAGTCATCCCCACTTCTCAGAGGAGGAAACTGAGTCACTGAGTGGTTGCAGCTGGAAGGTGCTGGAGCCAGGATTTACAAGTGGGCAGTCTCGTCCTGGAGCACGCCGACCCCCATCCACTGCACCATACCTTCTGGAAGGCAGGTCTGCCTGTCTTGTCCTCTCCCTGCTCAGCCTCAACTGGCTACATTTCCCACCTGGCCCCACTGGCTGTGGCGGCCAGAACTAACTACCACGTCAGGCCCCGCTGGCTGGCGGAGAGGGTAGGAACAGGTGGGGATTTGCCAGAGCTGCGATTACATCTGTAATCCCGTTTATGGTTTCCCTTCACCTCTTTGCATGTCTCATCCCGGGAGTGTTCTCTCACCCGCCGGGATCCTGAGGGGAGACAGGGCAGGGAAGAGGGAACGGGGCTGGCCCAGATCCCAGCCCCACGGCCGGCTTCCACATGGCCGAGCAGGAACTCCGGAGCAGGAGCACACAAAGGAGGGCTTTGATGCGTCTCCAGCCAGGCCCAGGCCTCTCCCCTCTCCCCCCAGTTCTCCCCTTGCCTTGCTCTGGGCCTCCTGTGAGCCCGATTTAACGGAAACTGGGCGGTGAGCAGTTCCTTGTGACACATTAATCCCAACCTGCTGACTGGACCACGCCTCCAGGGGAGGCTACCTTCAAAGCTCCAAGACAATTCAAGTACCAGGTGGCCTCAAGGAGGAGCTGCTGACCAGGTGGGTAAGTGGATACCAGGGGCCTGCCTGGGCCAGGGAGCCCAGGACTGGGGTGAGGAGTCAGGGTGGGAAGACCGCATCCCAGGCTGCCTGTAAAATGAACCAGTGGCCACTCTTCAGGTTGAGCCAGGCCAATCTGGTGGCAGATTTAGCAGATAAGAATACAGGACTCCCAGTTAAATGTGTCCTATGCAATATTTGGGACATCCTTATGCTAAAAAAGTATTTGTTGCTCATCTGAAATTTACATGTAACTGGGCATTCTGCATTTTAACTGGCAACTCTAGATGGCAGAGAATAGCATCAACACGGTGTGACGGCTAGGCATTTTTTCATTGTATATAGCTTGTAAATTCATATTAAAAAAAAAAATCAGTCCGGGCATGGTGGCTCACGCCTATAATCCTAGCACTCTGGGAGGCCGAGGCAAGAGGATTGCTCAAGGTCAGGAGTTTGAAACCAGCCTGAGCAAAAGCAAGACCCCGTTTCTACTAAAAGTAGAAAGAAATTAATTGACCAACTAAAAATATATAGAAAAAAATTAGCCGGGTATAGTGGCGCATACCTGTAGTCCCAGCTACTTGGGAGGCTGAGGCAGAAGGATCGCTTGAGCGCAGGAGTTTGAGGCTGCTGTGAGCTAGGCTGACGCCACGGCACTCGAGCCCGGACAACAGAGTGAGACTCTGTCTCAAAAAAAAAAAAAAAAAAAAAATCAAGTTAACAGCTTAGGCATATTTAGAAAAGAGTTGCTGTACTGAGTTTAGCCTAGACTTTTCAAGATCTAGGCCTGCTCTGATGCTCTGCTTAACAGGCTGGGGGGGTCCAGCCGTCCAGCCACTATCTCTCCTGTCTGAGCTCCTCGGGGCAGTTCTGTCACCCTCTCTGTTCCTGTTCCAGTAAAACTCAAGTGATGGCACAGCAGCATTTCAGCATGTCTGTCCCTACGCCCACATATTTGGATATCCACCAGCCAGAACGATGGCTTAGATTTGGTTCCTGTGGGTGGATTACAGTCCCTGGGACTTCCCTGTCCTTGCTGGGGCTGTGGAGTGGGAGGGGAAGAGATGGGACACCCTCAGATATTCTCTGGGATCCTCCAGGTGTCTTCCCGCAGGTTAGGCTAATGATAAGTTTGATGATAAAAAAGGGAAGGGGAACTATGTTTTATAGTAAGACACTGTGTCAGGCACATTGCACAAATTGTATGGCCTTCATGACAATTCTTTTTGGTAGATACTGTTATTATTATTTTCAATTTGCAGGTGAGGCCCAGAAAGGTTAAATAACTTGCTGGGGCCATGCAGGTGGTAAATGACAACACCTGATTCAAACCCAGGTCCCTCTGACCTCCAAGGTTTCTGTAACACCGGCTCTCCTAAGGAGTTTGTCTGTAGATGTCCTGGTTCTAGATGTCAAACAGACTTGATGTCAGGTAGGCACAGGTTTAAGTCTCAGCTCTGCGACTTACCAACTGTGACTAGGTGGCTGAACTGACCAAAGCAACCTGGTCAAAGGCCGGAGCAGGATGGGGAAGGGTCCTTGAAGGCATGCGGACATTTAGGTGGGAGATGAGAAAACCTGGAAACAGAAGAGCTGACTCCAAATACACCCAGTGGGGAAGCAGGTTGTCTTGTGGGCCGTGAATGAGATTTGTTCTGGAGGCCACGACTGCTTATGTGGAAATTATTTAATTACATCTCACAACCCTTCCATCCCATTTTATAGGAAACAGCCAAGACTCCCGTTAAGTCACACCGCCTGTAAGTGGAGGAGACAGAATTTGAACCCAGGTCTGACTTTTGAGCTGCAGCGGCTGGCCTCTTGGTGCTGACAGGAGGTCACAACCTGGGTTTGAGTCCTGATCCCTGGCTATTTGGGGCTGTGTTACCTTGGACAGATTCCTCTTCTGCCCGCCCTGTTTGCTCCTATGTGAAATGGGAATAATGCCAGCCCTGGCTCTGAGATAATGGGTCTGAAAATACTCAGTGCCTCACAAAGCACAGAACACACCCCCGTGCTATGATTATGTAACTGGTCAGCACCCCTCCCGAGCGTGAATGCCCAGGGGAAAGGCCATCCACCAGGCTGGGACGGTTCTGAGATGCCCTTTGGGCCGGGGCAGGAAGGCCACAGAAGGGAGGAGGGACTGCCTTGTCCTGCAGTGATCATGGAACTGAGAATGGAGCCCAACTCTAGTTTTGCCCTGGCTGGGCCAACTGTCGTGACCGCTGAGGACTGAGGTGCTTGTGTGGGTGCCCTTCTCAAAGCCACGTTTCCCCAAGCGTAGCCTAAGAACTATCTCCTTCAGAGCCACCCAGGGCTGCTTTACATTGCAGATTCCTGGGACCCAGCCCAGACCCCAGAGTCAGAGTCATGGGGGGATGCCCAGGCACCTTCGTTCCTAACAAATGCCCCAGGTGATTCCAATGCAAGTGAAAGTTTGAGACCCACAGTCTGAGACAATAGCAGAATGGTTTCTCTAACCGCTGCAGCCCTGACATCCTCTCCTAGGGAAGGGGCCACCCGGAGAGGCCAGGACAGAGGAAGCAGGGCCCTTCTTTTCCCAAGGACTCAGTATCTTCCAGAGGCAGTATGTCAGAAGGGGTGAGTACCCTGTACCCCAGGGCTCTCCTTCTCCCACCTTTCCTCTTTCCCTCCCTCCCTCCTCCCTGCTTCCCTATCATCTCCTCTGCCCAGGATTATTGGCACACACCCTGCAACCTCTCTGTTGACCCTGACCCCGCAAAGGAGGAGTTGCAGCCATGACCTTGGGCAAAAGCACTAGTTTGGGGTCTGAGCAGACCCATTTGCTTGGCCAGCTCAGGCTGATGGGGGGGGGGAGCTGTTCCTGCTTCTTCCTAACTTCTTTCTGCCCAGGTGGGCACATACCGCATGGTCCCTGAAGAGGAACAGGAGCTCCGTGCCCAGCTGGAGCAGCTCACAACCAAGGACCACGGGCCTGTCTTTGGTCGGTGCAGCCAACTGCCCCGCCACACCTTGCAGAAGGTGAGGTGGCTGGGGGTGTGGGGAGGAACAGCCTAGAGGAAACATAAGGGGAATGTGGCAGCATCCTTTCTCCTGTAGAAAAGGTTCAGACCTGACTCTCCAGGTCATCCTGGACCTGTTCTAGGAGCCATCCTGGAGGTCAGGGTTACGGCAGCACCTGGGCTGCCCAGATACCCAAGCCAGCCTAATCCAAGGCTACAGCCTGGAGCCTCTGGACTAGGGCTCATCCCAGACTCAGATCTGAGGAGTGTTGGTTTGGAAGTGGCCCTGGGGAACAGGGATCCAGCTGCTGCCCCTGCTGGATAGGCAAGAGGCAGGAACCAGTCCTACTTCCAGCTTGCTGTGTGACCTCGACCAAATCGCTTTCCTTCTCTGGGTCTTGCCTTCTGTACCTGTGAAAGGACTAGCTCAGAGATGGTCATACCGTGCTCTGTGGAGGTTGGCAGAGCTGACTTAGGGCTGCTAGGGAGGATGAGAAGTGGCTGAGCTGAGCAGGGACTCCTGGCTTCCGTCTCTGCTTCCCTGGGCATCTCAAGGGAAAGGTGCTCTTAGCTCCTCCTCACTTCACTCCCCCCTCCCCCGCCCCATCATGCTGTCTGTCCAAGGAGAGAGCTGCATGAGGCACAGAGTTCTCTTGGCCCAGCAAAGAGGAGGAATGTGCAGCTCTGGGGCAGGAGGCAGGCTGCCATCGGCCAGGGGTCTTTGTTTTTGCAAAGATTGGAATTGAGCCTAGAAAGCAGGAGAGTGAAGTGATTAGAAGCAGAGCCTGAGTAGGAGTTTCAGCGCCACCCCTATCTGGGTAACCTTGGGCAGGAGTATCTTTACCTTTACGAGCCTCAGTGTGCTCATCTGAGATGGGAATACAATGCCAACCGTGATGGGTTACAGCAAAGACTAAAAACCGGTGCATTCAGAGGACTTAGCAGGTGCCAAGTAAGGTCTCAGCAAGTACAGGCAGTTATTGTTAGAAAACTTTAGACCATTGGCTGTATCCTGCAAAGGAACCCAGGATGAGCAATTTGACCTGATTTTCTCCAAATGCGACAATCTGAGGTGCTGCCGGCACAGATGCTGCCTCCGTGGGCAGAAGGGTGAGGGTCCCACTGCAGACCCCTCGGCCTCTCAGCCGCTCTGGCTCTGGCAGGCGACTCGTCACATATGTGACTGCCCCGCACCCGCCCCTACCTCTAACGTGGTGCCCACACCCTCCTCTGTTCCAGGCCAAGGACGAGCTGAACGAAAGGGAGGAGACTCGCGAGCAGGCGGTGCGAGAGCTGCAGGAGCTGGTGCAGGAGCAGGCGGCCTCTGGGGAGGAGCTGGCCGTGGCCGTGGCCGAGAGGGTGCAGGACAAGGACAGTGCCTTCCTCCTGCGCTTCATCCGCGCCCGGAAATTCAACGTGGGCCGAGCCTATGAGCTGCTCAGAGGTGAGGCCCTGGGAAGGCGGGAGCCGGTCAGGAGGATGGTGTTCGCCCTCACCCAGGCACTGAGGAGAGTTGCTGTGGGCAAGTCAGTTTCCCTGAGCCTCCATATCCTTACCTGTAAAATGGGCCCGTGCGTGAACTAAATAGCCTCCAAGTTCCCTTTCAGCTCTGACAATGAATGAATGAATGAATGAATGGAGTCTGTCAGGGCCTGATTCCTAGCGGTCTGGCTCCTCTCTCCTCTTTCCCAGCCTTGGGACTCAAGTAGAACCGGGGTACCCGATTTGGGAGAAGAGGGGAGGAGGTTCCCCTTCACACCCACCGTCAGAACCTAGGCTTTGGCTCCGAGTGCTGCCGGGAGGGGGATATGGCTTGGTCACTGCAGTCACCTAAGCCTCACACGCAGGGGGAACGGAAGACGGTGCCAGCCCTGCGAATGAGCCCAGGGACAGAGCTGCCTTGGCACTGCTGGCTGGATGAAGACAAGTTCCCTAAAAAAAACAAACAAAAAAAGAAAATCAAGTCTTTGGCGCTGGGGAGGGAAAGGCCGTCTGAGCAGGGCTAACGGTTTTCCTTGTCTCCTTCTTCCCTGAATGTCAATTCCATGCCTTGCGGTGCTGACTGCTGTTTGAGGCCAAGGCATGCAGCAGAGAACAAGACAGACAAGACTCCCCTTCCCTCATGGAACTTGTTATATTCTAATGGTGGAAAACAATAGACCAGATATATAAGATAAAAAACATGGAGAACGTTAGATAGTGATGAGGAATGGGGAGAAAAATAAGACAGGTGGATTGAAAGGCTCAAGGTGTTGAAGTTTTAGGAAAAGTAGCCAGGAAGACCCTCTGCAAAGAGAACTTGTGAAGAAGAACCCCTCCAGGGGCTCAAGTTTGGTGGTGCAGGTGGCCCCCAGAGGGCAGGACCTTTTCAGGATGGGTGAGGAGGGAGTTTGAGGGCAGAAGAGATGCTGCCGGAAGCAGGAAGAAGGGCCTCTGTCCCGCTTGGGGTTTGGATTTTATCCCACGGGCTCGTCCCTGGTGCTGCCCACACCTGCACTCAGTGAAGCCTGCACCCAGCTGGGAACCCTGTGCCTTGTTCCCATGGAAAAGGAAATAACAAATAATAATTGTCCTTATATTTAGGACTATACCCCATGTTTGCACAGCACACAGTAATATTCACACCTTGAATCCCATTTGATTGCAACAACAATTTGTTGAGATAGGCCAACATTATTATATGATTTTTTGGGAGAGGAAACATGGGCCTCGGATGGGTTGAGTATCTGGCTCCATCACACACAAGACATGTGGAAGAACCTGGAAGAGGCCAGGCCTCTGACTCCCGCCAGGTGGGAGGGGATGGGATGGGATGGCTCCCTGAGGGGCTCCTCCTTGGCGCTCCCTCCTGCAGGCTACGTGAACTTCCGGCTGCAGTACCCTGAGCTCTTCGACAGCTTGTCCCTCGAGGCTGTCCGCTGCACCATCGAGGCTGGCTACCCTGGTGTCCTCTCCAGCCGGGACAAGTATGGCCGAGTGGTCATGCTCTTCAACATCGAGAACTGGCAAAGTCAAGAAATCACCTTCGACGAGGTCAGTGGGGGTTCACCAGGCTCCCTCCCACTCCGTGGGCTGGGTTCCCTCCCCTGACCTTGATCTCTGTTGGGTCCTCATTGCTGGCTCCACAGGAGGCGAGGTCTTCGGAAGGGGAAAGGTGGGCAGCCACCTGCCACCAAGCCCTTCCCAGGCAGGGGAATATTCCTAGGATGTCCAGGACAGCTGGAAAGCCCCGCAGCTTTGCAGTCAGGGCCTGCTGGCCAACAGTACACAGCTGTTCCAGAGAGTCCCCGCCAAGTGCCGAGGGATGTAACAGCTGTGGGCCACAGGCCGGGGGCAGTCCAGCCAAATGCTAAAAGCTGAGAGCAACAGAGAGAACAGGAATTAGTGGATTGGGGGCTGGAAGAGATTCCAGAAAACACAGAGCTTCCAACCTAGTTAGGAGCCTGAGTTCTTTGTACTAACATGTATGCGATTTTGCTTGTCTGAGACCTTAAGAGGGCTGCCCCAAGTGGGGCATTTAGGGTTTGTCTTGGGAGAACTTTGGCACGGACCACTGAGCCTTAAAAAGGGTTATTTTTTAATTTAAAAAAGATACAAACTTATTTTACAAAACGCTGTCTAGTTGTCTCAATGCCATTTATTAAAAAGTCCATCTTTTTCAATGACTTCAGATGCCATCTTCATCATAGTCTATATTTTCATACGTACTTGGGTCCACTTCTGGACTTTCTATTCCGTTCCGTTGGTCCGTTTGTTCATGCTCCAATACCACACTGTTTTAATTACAGAGATTTTATGGCACGTTTAAATTCCATTAGGGCTACTTCCGTCCTTACCGCTCCACTTTTTTTCTTATTACATAAGTGATAGTTACTCATTTTAGAAGATACAAAAAAATCACCAATTTGAAATTATGCACAATTCTACTACCCAGAGATTTCTACCACTGACATCCTCCCAATCTACTTTTTCTAAACACACACACACACATTTTTCTTATTGAAATGGGATCATACCCACACTCTACAATAATATATACCACAAACATTTTTCTATATCATTAGTCTTCTTCTTTTTTTTTCACTCTGATAGCCTGGTGATCATTAGCCTTTTGTATAATGTTTTTTTTTTTTTTGAGACAGAGTCTCACTCTGTTGCCCGGGCTAGAGTGCCGTGGCGTCTGCCTAGCTCAGAGCAACCTCAAACTCCTGGGCTCAAGCGATCCTTCTGCCTCAGCCTCCCAAGGAGCTGGGACTACAGGCATGCGCCACCATGCCCGGCTAATTTTTTTTACATATATTTTTAGTTGGCCAATTATTTCCTTCTATTTATAGTAGAGACGGGGTCTCATTCTTGCTCAGGCTGGTTTCGAACTCCTGACCTTGAGCGATCCACCTGCCTCGGCCTCCCAAAGTGCTAAGGATTACAGGCGTGAGCCACCGCCTGGCCAGCCTTTTGTATAATTTTTAAAAATTTTTTTTCAAAGTAAGGTCTTGCTCTGTCACCCAGGCTACAGTGCCTGATCATAGCTCACTACAACCTCAAACTCTTGGGCTCAAGAGATCCTCCTGTCTCAGCCTCCCGAGTAGCTGGGACTACAGGCAAGCACACCACAATGCCTGGCTAATTTTTCTATTTTTAGTAGAGACAGGGTCTCGCTCTTGCTCAGGCTGCTCTCAAACTCCTGAGCTCAAGTGATCCTCCCACCTTGGCCTCCCAGAGTGCTAGAATTACAGGCATGAGCCACCACGCCCATCCTCTATATCATTTTAACTACTCCAGAGTATTCCATAGCATAAATGTAGCATAATTTCACCAGTCCCTTATTGTTGAATATTTAGGTTGTTTCCAATGTTTCTGTTTTTATAAGAGTACTGGGCCAAACACTCTGGCATCTAGCCATGGATGTGACATTCAAGGTTGTTTTCTCGGTGTACATTCACAGAGGCAGAATGCTTGGTGGGATAAACCCTGAGGCAAATGACCTCTAGTAGAGAATTTACTGATTAGCTCTCCCCTCGGGACCTGAGCCATAATTACCTTTGCCGGTTGGATTTTACAGCCTGTTTCCTGTGCCTAAGATCTTGCAGGCCTACTGCTTCATCCTGGAGAAGCTTCTGGAGAACGAGGAAACGCAGATTAACGGCTTCTGCATCATCGAGAACTTCAAGGGCTTTACCATGCAGCAGGCCGCCGCGCTCCGGCCCTCAGACCTCAGGAAGATGGTGGACATGCTCCAGGTGAGGCCTTAGAGCGTGCTCCACAGAGCCCTTCACACACAGGAGGCTGAGCGGCTGGCCGGGTTCTTGGTTTCATGGTGCTGGCAGGGATCTGAGAAGTCAGCCACCTAGTGCCATAACGGGCAGTGACAAACCACAGTCCTAACAAAAAACGCTTGCGTGGTGATGGACACTTTGCCACGTATTCACATTCAAGTTTTTCATTGACTCCTCGGAAGCATTCTCTCCCTGCTTCCCTGCTTCATCTTATAAACCTGCAAACTGAGGCTCAGAGACTTACCTGATTTCTCAAGGTCACACGGCAATAAAGTGGCAGAGACCAAACTTGAATGTATATCTTCTGACCGGGAATCCCATGCCCTCTGTCCACATAGATTGTGCCGCTTCTCTTTGAATGTGGATTTACTCTGAGAAAGAGATAGCACCAACCCTCCTGACAACTCATTCCTATATATCCTGGCATGCCAGGAGTCCCTTCTTAGAGCTACCTTAGATCTGCTCTTTGTGTATCTGGGAATGGAGGGATAGGTGGTGGGGGTCGTAAGAGGGTACAATGAGGCTTGATCACAGTGTCTCTGTGGTCTGTAAGAGTTTGCAGTACACTCAGCAGGTAAGTGGGTTTGAAAAACTCAGTCACCAAAAAACCAAGCAAGGCTATCATTTCATTTCTTTGCTTTACCTAATTCCAGTGTGTTTTGCACCAGCAGGAAGGGGGGTGGGCTGTACGACTTCTGGGGCTTCCTCCTGCAGTTTGGAGCCGCAGTGAATCCAGGCTCCCTAGCTGCTGGCCCAGGGCTGCATCCTTTAGTGGGTTCTCCAGGGAGAACATGTGACGCTGGCCAAGTGTGTCCTATGTCATGGGGAGAGGCCATGGGGAATGAGTGGGAACCTCTGAGGCCATTGGGCCATGGGGTGGGGGTCGCTTTCTGTCACTGCAGGATTCCTTCCCAGCCCGGTTCAAAGCCATCCACTTCATCTACCAGCCGTGGTACTTCACCACGACCTATAATGTGGTCAAGCCCTTCTTGAAGAGCAAGCTACTCCAGAGGGTGAGTGCACGGCATGCGGGGAAGTCGCTCCGGGAGTGAGTCAGTGCGCAAATGTGGGGCTGGAGCAGGAGGGAGCTCCTGAGACAAGAGGGCTGAGGGTGGGGCCCTCACCGGAGCCGTCCTCACGCTCCATACTGTGGTCCTGAACTGAGTGGATCCCACTGACAGCACAATATGTGGGACCATGGAGAGGGATGTCACCAGGCAAAGATGGCACACTGGGGCTCTGTCCTCCTGTCTACCTCATCCCTCGTCCCTAGAGCACCTCCTGCTCAGCTCTGTCTCCTTTGCCCCCTACAGGTCTTTGTCCATGGGGATGACCTCTCTGACTTCTTCCAGGAGATTGATGAGAACATCCTGCCCTGTGACTTTGGGGGCACTCTGCCCAAGTATGACGGCAAAGTCGTTGCTGAGCAGCTCTTAGGGCCCCAGGCCGAATCTGAAAACACAGCCTTCTGAGGACATCTCCTGCCACCTGAACTGTAGTTAGCATCCCGGCCTCTTTCTGTTGCCCTGGACCCACGCTGGGAAGGGGCTGCTGAGGTGGTGACTGTGCTTCCCCTGAACGTCCCTAAGCTCCGGTGAGCCCAAGTTGGAGGTGCAATAAACAAGGGGAAATTCCCTTGAACAAGAATTGGGGGCAGTTATCAATATATTCCCACTTGCCCTTAAAACTTTAAGATGGTGACTTTTGTGCAAGATTGAATTTTAAAGACTCTAATTAGGCTTCTCAATAATTTCCTTTGCTGGCCGGGCACAATGGCTCACGCCTATAATCCTAGCACTCTGGGAGGCCGAGGCAGGAGGATTGCTTGAGGTCAGGAGTTTGAGACCAGCCTGTGTGAGATCCCGTCTCTACTAAAAATAGAAAAAAAATTTAGCCGGGCTTGGTGGTGCACACCTGTAGTCAGCTACTCGAGAGGGTCAGGCAGGTCCCTTGGACCCAGGAGTTTGAGGTTGTTGTGAGCTAGACTGAAGCCACGGCACTCTAGTCTGGGTGACAGAGTAAGACTGTCTCAAAAAAAAAAAAAATTTCCTTTGCAACAGAGTTTTGCTACTTAGGGTCTATGGAAATAGGCAAGGAGCCTGGGTTATCCCCCCCAATACAATAAATAGACAATAAAAGAGGGAGGATATAAGTTCAAATGATTCAGCAAACACAGTAATCTTGGTGGCCTGTAGGCAGGCGAGGGGTTTTCCACACTGAATTCCTGGGTGGAAACAGCCTTGAAGCAGCTTCATTTGGGGGTGGCCCATTCCCTTCTGTCACCCACAGTCTGATGTGGGTAGACATGATCAGGAGCCTGGGCCTCTCTCCAAGGTGGAGGTCGTGTCCCCCTCCATCTGTCTGGGGGAGTGTCTTTCCACCACAACTGTTCTCCTCCTTGCCTGGATGGATGGTTGTACTTAGATTTACAGGTGACATCTTCTCTGAGCGCTCTCTCAGTCCTCGTGTTCTACCGTTAAAGCTCTTTTTTGTCTTCAGTCTCAGGCACTTTATAGTGATGAACTCCCGCTTTCCAACTGCATGTTTTGACAAATACAAATGCTTTCCTTCTATGGGGTTGGCTTTCTTCAAGTGCTTGGTGAGTGTGAGCTCATTCTTGTAGGTGAGAACCCCTGCTGGAAACCTCTGTGTGCTGAGCATGCCGTTCCCTGCTGGGGAAGTGCTGGCGGCTTCTGGGTATGGGGCTCCCAGACACTGACAGATACTTCTCCCAAGATGCTACACTTGCGTGCCCACACGGAAGCGGACACCTGTTGTCTACCTGGTGGTGGTAGGTGAGGGTTGACCTGCCCAGTGGCTCGTGCTTAGATATCCCAGTGAATCAATCCAAGACTTGTCTGCTCTTGCCTGCAGGGTCACCCCCCTGCTGTAGGTACGAAGTACCATGGTGCTATACCCACCTGTCGCAGGACCTTACAACCATTCCCTGGACTTCGAGTCCTACCCAATCCCAGCTGTTTTCATAGAGTTCTCTTTCTTGTTTTCCAGTGAGGCTATGTACGTGTTACATGTAAATGTACATATATGCCTCTATTTCCTACATCCTTTCCTTCATTCCTAGGGTTTGCAGTGTGTGCTCATTGCCCAAGTAACTTCCTTCTTTATAACATTCACAGTCAGCCATCCATGGTTGTATATGATACTTACACAGGACTTCTGAGCTGGCGGAGGAATCGTAGCAAATTATTGTGGGCCGAAGGGTGGGAGGTTAGCCAGCGAGGATTTTCCTCACAAGCTGAGGCTTCATTTTTTCGAACCAAATCTCACGTGGAACCTTGGTATTTTAACCTAAAAAGAATGGAGCTGCTGTGGCCTAAGGGGCCCTGAGGGATCTCCTGGGAGCAGCTGGACCTGAGATGGTATTTCAGGCATGAAGGTGCGGGCCACTGTGTCACGTGGTGACAGAGGGAGACTAGCGTTTGCCCGTGGAGGGCGCTGGTGGCCTGAACGGAGGTGGTGTGGAGTGGGGACGGGGATGAGGCTGAGTGAAAGAGGTCAAGGGAATTCGTACCTTTCACATTTTCAAGATACACTTCTAAGCGTTTTTCCAGAGTTGTGCCCCAGATTTGAGGGAAACAGTGGCTGACTCCTACTGGTTGACTCCCATCTCCCCCCAGCACCCTGCCCAGTGCCTTCCTGGACGCGCCCCGGCCCACCCTCTGATCTGTGGCAGCTCTACGTTATGAGTGAGGTTAGGACGTGGATAGAACTGCAGGCAGATGCTGGGGTCCCCAGGAAAGTCAGCAGTGGCTTTCAGGGAGCCGGCTCTGATTGTGGGCTCGCTCTGCTCCCTGCTGGCCTTGCCCTGGCACTGCCCCTCTCGGGACAAGGTGGGCAGGAAGGAGAGCTGGGTGGGCTGGGTGGTGCCCTGGAAGGTGGCACAGACTTTGGGAGAACGTGTCTTAAGACCATGAATATTAAATCTGATGTGCTCAGCCTCACAAAATCCCAGATGCCTGTGTGTGATCCTGACAAGTGGCCACCCCCCCCAACATTAATGAGATAGAGGAAGAGGGACAATAAATTACTTTTTTGAAAGCCACCAGCTATGGGAAGGGTGAGAACAAAATATGAATTTTATGACAACCGTTTGATGCCCATGGCAGCTTCCTTTCTGGAGACAAGTGGGATGAGGCAGGGATTCTGCCACATAAAAGCAATTTGAGCAGAATGAGAGTAGGAAGGTTGCAGCGAAGCATTTCTGCCATCCTAATGTGGGCTTGCAGACTCCGGAAGCAATTCAAGGTGTGGGTGGAGGTCTCAGCAAGGAATTGGCCACCAGCTTTGAAGAGCCTCTAAACAAGATAGGCCGCTGCTCAGAGCCTCAAGTTTACCCAAGGGAAACTGGAAGAGGCTGCTGCTGTCTGGAGCCTGGCGAAGGCTTCCGGAAGAGGTGTGCCTTTGTGTTAAGCCAGGAAAAGAGGCGAAGAGTCAACTAAGGGGTGAAGTGGACCATCACTGAGCCTACTCTGTGTGTGTGTGAGGTGCACGGCTCAGTGTTGGGTCTGGCAGCTTGCAGGATGCCCTGGAGGTCTGGGGAGGGCAGTGTCTGCTCTGCATGTTGACATGTGAGGAAGGTGAGGGTATGGAGGAACCCACTCTGGCAAGTGTTAAGATCTATCAGTTTAAAGGTAAACTTTGCACTTGAGCAGAGAGGACAGAGAAGACAGCTGCAGGAGCCCGTGGGGAGGGCTAAATGTCCCAGAATAAGAGCAAGTTCCACCTGGGGGCTGTGCCCAGAAAGTTGTCCTGCCAGCAAGCAGGACAGGGTCGGTAGGACATAATTTCTCAAGGTGACCATCTGAAGAAGGAAAAGATTGGGATCAGGGTTTGATGATGATGCACGCATTTGGCTTGTCAGCACTTCCAAGCCCAGGAGGTTTTTGGAAATTATATCCGTGCCTCTCTCTGCTTCCTGCGCAGGCCCCGGCGTGGCGCTGCACCACACAGACACTTCTAGTTTCTACACATCCTGGGAGGTCATCTGTGAGACGGAACCAAATAGACAAAGCTAAAACCACTACCCAAAATAACATCAGCACTTTGAAAAATATTATTTGAGCCTCTCAATATCCTGAGGTAGGCATTCTTATAGTTATTCCCATCTTACAGGTAAAAATAAATAAATAAGTAATGTTAGCACTGTTGGGGCAGTGAGGGAGGTGTCCCTGAACACAGATGCTATAGGGTCCCCTCAGGGCAGGTGCGGCTGTGCTGGGGTCCTAAATGACCATGCTGGCATGCTGTTAGCACCAGCCTACCTAGCATCTTGCACCTGAAATCTCTTCCATGTATTTCTTTTCATTGGTAGTATTCTTTGCAAGTTGGTTTTCTTGGATCAAAATAGTCTGGCTATTTTGTGGGGGATAGAAGTCGGGGGAAGCTTGCCTACTAGAGCGAGATGAATCTTGATGCTGGGCATTCTTAGGTCTTGTTCATGCACACCTTCCAAAGCTAACACTCCCCACCCTGCCTAGCCTGTCAAAGGTCTTTTGTGGCCAAGGAGGGAAGACAGTTGGAGTGTAAGGCTCTTAGGGGTAGAACAACCTTCCTGGCTGAGCTTGTGGTTGGCCCTGGGAGACCCTTAGCTTGGGTTCAGACAGATCCAAAGGAGAATAAAACAGCCCCCTCAACCAAAGCAGTATGATCTTGACTTAGGCAATGTTCACCTGGTCTTTTCAAAGAACATTATTGGAAAAGCACACAAATCACGCGAGGCAGGCACCATTTGCATCTCTCTTGCCTTTTGTCAACATGGTTCACTTAATGAAGTGATTACAATGTTGATATCTTACTTATTTTAGTTCTTGGCTTTCTTGCCTGGAGAATATGGGCTCCTGAAGACACTTGTGGGCTGGTCATGTCTTTGGTATTTGTTTGCAAGAGTGAACATCAATTTTTTTGAGACAGGGTCTTGCTCTGTCACCCAGGCTGGAGTGCAGCGGCATGATCTTAGCTCACTGCAGCCTCCAACCCCTGGGCTCAAGCGATCCTCCCATGTCAGCCTCCCAAATAGGTGGGACTACAGGTGCGCACCACCACACCTGGCTCTTTTTTCTATTTTTTTTTGTTGAGACGGAGTCTCACTATGTTGCCCAGGCTGGTCTTAAACTCCTGAGCTCAAGTGATCTTCCTGCTTCTGCCTCCCAAAGTACTGGGATTACCATGGCACCTGGCGGTGAACATCAATTTTGATGAGAAGTTGGTGTTTTGTGCATTTCCACTAAGCTCATGCTTTGGCGAAGACGCAGGAAGAATCCCTTCAGACAGAAAGTCCCCACGATACAAAGGACACACAGGCACACCACATTTTTAATCTTTATTTTTTTAAGTAAAGAAATTCCATTGACTCAAAGATAACAAAATTATAGTTTTTGTTTGTAATGATCTTTGTTCACCACCACACAGAATCATACTAGAATCAAAAGTAATATGAGAACATAAAATGATCAAGGACACCATTGTTTAGTATAATTTCTTAATAAAGGTAAATATCCTCATATTTAGAAAAAATTGCATTGCTAGTTGCAAATCTTAAACACCTCAGTGCTGAAGGATCCTGTATCCCCCCAAAGATCCAGCAGCACAGAGGCTTTCAGAACACAAACTCAGAAATACAGTGTTTTCAGGGCAGCATTTTAAGTTTCAGAAAACCCAAACGAAACGAAACAAAACAAACCAGAATTAGGAATGTGAAAGTGATGGTTCTCAAAAATCAATCTGGAAGCAGATCTGCCAACTTAAGAATGTGGTTGAACAGAGTCTAACCAGGAAAAGGAGAGATGCGAACTTGCCCCCCCCTTACCCTCCCCTGGCGTTGCTAAGGCAGCTGCAGTGGCAGAAGTCAGAAGCTCAGGTACAGTGAAGGTCTTCCTGAGGCAGTGGGAGAGACCCAGGTCACCCGGAACTGGTGTGGAGAGGTGGCAGGATTCTACATGGACTTGTGCTTTAGGAAAACTAAAGAGGCCAAAATAAAAACCAAACAAGACCTAACCTCTACACCCAGAAACTCTGCCTACCCACCTGAACACCCTAGGAGAGAAGTGGCCGGCACTGGGACCAAGGGAGTCAGCAATTCATTTAGGTGACTGCTGGCTGCTCCAGGTGGGTGATCTGGAAGGAGAATGCCCTTAGAGACAAAGGGCGTTTCTACAGATGCTGTAAGTGGACTGTCCCCAGCTTATGGCAATAGTGGCTTTCTTGGCTAATGAGGACCAGAAGCAGAAGGTAGGTTATAGATTTCATTACTAATTGACAGGAGTCTAGTTAAAAGCTGAGAGCTTGATGCAACGCAGAATGTTAGCCTTAATCCACCAGTTAGAAATTACCTTCAGCTTACTTATTAGAGACACACGAAAGCTCTACCCACATGCTAGGAAAAACAGTTCAGAAACCATGGGGGACTGATTCTTCCAAAGGGGGCAGCTGTGTACTTTCTGGGACCCTGCGGCCTGTTTCCAAGGGCCACTACGGGAGGATGCCTGGGCTATAGCATCCGGAGGCAGCAGCAGCAGCAGAGACACAGGCAAGAGGAAGCAGCCTTTGCCTTGGTCCGCATTCCAGTTCTCTCTGCCAGCAGGGGCCAGCTCCCCTTCCCTTAGCCTCAAATACAATCTGGCAAAAGCAATTCTAGTTTATGAAGACGGGTACTTCCCTCTGCTTAGATAACAGGTGGAAGAAAATCTTTCCCTCGATTGCTTGGCCTCTAAATGCCACAGGCAGGCTACTTTTCATGGCTTTCTGAAGCATCCAAGCAGTCCAAAGTGGCTTTGAACAACAGGGTAAGGCCGAGAAGGACAGAAAGGTGCCAGGGACGAGGCGTTTTGGCCAGTTCTGGATCACTCATATCGTTGAGGGGTGGCAAGGAGCCTACAGGCCACTTGAGGCAATTCTCTGGTTTTGCCATGGCTTTGCTTCAACCTTCCACAGCAGGAGAATTTGAATTCTAATGCCACAATATTGTTGTAATACCAGGGGATTTTCTAGAGGCAAGTTAAGGCTTTCTGGGCAAAGAAAACAATTCCAGATGACATTGCGACAGAATGCTGCAGTGAGATGCTGCTTAATGACCCTCCTGTCCTGCCTAAAGGACAAAGACCTATGAGTTCCCTCAGCCCAACGTGACGTTTCGGTCGCCTTTACCTTCCCTCCGAGTCAGAATGAGGGCCACGGGAAAAGAAAAGCCTCTCACATCTCGGACATCTGCTGGCCTGGCAAACGCAAACGAGGACGCATGTATTTTTTCTGGGGCTGGCAAAGCAGACCGCGAGCCACACAGTTACAAAGAGCGCTTTCATTCCGAGCCCAGGCAAGCAAGCTCAGCTACCCGGAAAGTTCAGCTTTAATGAAGACTGTAGCTCTAGAGTGAACGCCCGAGCAGGAAGGGTTTCTGCCCTGGGAGTTCTCAACGGTCTCAGGTCTGCCTGAGTCGCACTGAGGGACGGAGGGCTTCTCTGCGTGCTAGTGGGCAGCACCTGCCACAGTCACAAGACCACCCTGGGAAGGCTCAGATGTTGTAATGACAACGGAGACTGTGCAAAGAAGCGGGTCAAAGATGCAGGGCTTTGGACAAGATCAAAGGTTTCCACTGGGAAAGGCTTAATGTAGAAGCTCCCCCGCTCCAAGTCACCGCAAGATGAGTCTTGAGCCTTGACACAGCTGTTTCCACCTGCAGGGCTGCGAGAGCCAAGCTCAGGCAAATGTTCAGCAATGTTTAAGCAAGTGACGTGTAAAGAAATGAAGTCGTCTTGGAGAGGGCCTAAGATGAGGGAACAGGCTCAGAGAGGTGAAGCGGCTTGCCCATGATCCAAGGTGAATTAGAGACAGTTAGGACAAGAACCCAGGTCTCCTGGACTTTGGTTCTATAACAGCACATCAAAAAAAGAAACACTCCCCTTTTGGGTATATTTCCACTCTCATGGTAGCTCATAAGGCTCCCTGTAAGTATATAAAATGCTTCAGAGAGGTTAAAAGAATATTGTAACAACAAACAACTTTGTACCTTCGTTCTGCTCTGGAATCACTGGTGCAAACTCACAGCAGTAAAGATAAGAGGTTTTCTTCAAGATGTTAAACTCCCTTCTAACATAAATGAGTCAGAGACTTTATACTGTTTTCCAAGTGAGATAATCCTAGTTTGACTGGGATCAGTTATTCTTCGGTGTCTTCAAATTGTCTAGGAGGCAGGGAATGCAACAGGAGAAAGGTAGCTGGGCTCCTGCTTGGTTTTTAACATGTTATGCCTGCAACAGAATTGTCTAGATCGATGCAATTTATATCCTTAATTTGATTTTAAAATATTCAAACACTCTAAAAATTGAGCCTTGTTTTAGCCTGAATAAGACCTTAGCAGCAAGAAGAGCATTCACGTGACCATCAGAAGTGAACAACTCTGGGAAGAAAGACAAGCCTGGAGGAGGGAAAGGATGCCCCATATAGAAGATGCTGCTCCCTTGTTTATTAGCGAGTTTGCATCTCTGTGAAGGCAGCGCTCTGTGCCCGCATTCAGGGACAGACAGGAACCTTCCTCTACGGCAGCCACAGTCCCTTCTCATTTCAATGCCTGAGGGCCCAGAGCTCGAACAAAGGGCTTCAGTTGATTTCATGTGAGCCAAAATGGAATGCAAGTGCCATTCAGAGCCACACACTAAAAAGATCTCAGCTGGGACAGGCCCCACGGTCCTGGGGGGTGAATGCCGGTTGTGTGGCAACCAGGGCTATGCTGCCAGCCACGCCTCTCTCCTATGGGGGCCACCAGGACCGCTGCGCCCACCAGGCTCCGAGGCTTCCCTCTCTCATTTGTGTGACAGCAGGACTGTCTTTTCTCCTTCTGAAAGGAGCCGGTACCTGGGCTGGCCACTACTTTGTCGGAATAGGTTAAGAGATGCAGCCTCAGGCGGGTGAAAGGAGGCTCTTATTCCTGGGATGAGATTCAATCCCAGGATTGAAATCAGCTATTGCTTGATTTACCTATTTTCACAAATAAAGTTTTGAGAAATGAAGGCAGCAGCAGAAAATACGACTACGAAGCTTCCAGATTACAATCGTGGTTGGATGGAGGCAAAAGTAACAGAGGACAGTGACTAGCTTCCAAATTGAGGGATGGATAAAGTGCCGAATCGTGCAAAAAGAAAGGGAAAAGGAAATGCAGTGGAGAAATAAGAACTCTGGGGAAAAGTCATGATGGCAGAAGTTGGTGAGTGGGAGAACTACCAAAGCAGAGTTGAGAGCACAGACACCTCAGTCTTCTGAGATAACGGCTGTTTTTGATGTTAATAGCGTGATCTGTTGATTGTCAGAAAATTTCTTCGGGTTACAGACGTTACTGTCACAGTCACTTGGACCGATGCCCAACCTACACCCCCTGTGGCCACGAGGGCTGGCATTCGGGTGCTCAGCTGACACCTTTTGCCCCTTAAACATCCACACAGACCCACTATCTACATTCCAGCCTGTCCTGGAGCCAGAGGAGATGGAGCAGGGAAAATATCTTTTTAAAGTATCCAGGCAATTTCACTCGTAGTTCTGTTTCGTTCCAGATAGCAACTGCGGATTTTTCAAAGTGCAGGGTTTTTAGATATTCAAGTACCACAGGATTGGAGGGAAGGAGTACTTGAAACCTAGAGTGACATTTTCACTTGAGAAGACACACTCTGGAAAGGTTTATCCAACAGACTACAAATATAGGCTAGTAAATTAAAAATCCGGTTTCAAAAAAACACTCTTCACTATCTTTCTCCAAACTGAGATCCAACTTTTGAATTGTTTGGTATCAAAAGCCAGAGTTAGAGGGACCTGGGTTAAAAAACCAAAACTATAATTGAGTGCTTAAAAAACCCCCAAACACCTCTTTATCGGAATGAAAAGGGACAGAACAGAAAGGCAAATGACGATGATATCTACATGCTTACACTGGGAGGACAGCTCCCGGGCTCCTCTGGGGGTTTTGTTCTCTCAAACCTCAGTAAACTGAGTTTGTCATTGAACTTCAGAACTGGGAGTGATCTCACCAACCTACCTGGTCCAAGTCCCCCTTTTTATAGGTGAAGAAACTAAAGTCCAAAGAGACTTTGTCCAGGGTGAGAAGCAGAGCCAGGGCACAGCCCAGATGCTCTCTCCTGTGCAGGGCTCTTCTGAGACATCACACTGTGGTCACACGAGCAGCCACAGGTCAGGCCTTGCTGCTCTCGAGGCCCCTGGGAGCTGAGACACCCCCGCCTATGAGTTTCAATAAAATGAACTACAAAGATGTTTCTAATTTAAAGACGCCGTTGAATGGTGTTTCCCAAATTTGCCTGGTGATGAGAATCCCCTGGGGCACTTGTGAAAAACTGAAATCCCCAGACCCCTTCCCAGACCTGCTGAGTCAGCCTCCCCAAGGGGAGGGAGCTGGGAGGCTGAATTTTCAACAAGTGCCCCACACGACTCTCATCAGCAGCGAAGTGCTGGCAACTGACCAGCAGACAGCGAGGGAGAAAACTTGGCTTGTGACTTGAAGGAACTTCCTTTGCCATTTAGGAGGCCACACTGTAGCCTGGGAGGTCCAGCTCCTCAGGCTCCCACGCTGAAAGGTGTCTTCAGCATCGGCCCAGATGGTGCACTCTTTTCAGGGTCTGCGTAAGGACACGTACGAGCACCATAAAATAACATACATCCTCACTATTCTCAGGGAAAAGCCTTTTGGTTGGCAGAGCAAATTTGCTGTTCAGACATTTTTTTTAACAGGGAAACTAGATGTAATTGGCTTCAAAGCAATCAGATGCTGAAACTGGACAGGAGGGTGAGAGAACTCTGTCGCTCGTCACCATGGCTAACAACGCAATGGCGGAAACCAGTAACTAAGCACAAAAATAGCCTGGAGCTCCCAGGAGAGCTGCCTACTCTGAGACAGGTGCGCACGGTGGGTGCCCCCCGCTGATGGTGTGAGGTCAGATCCAGGTCACTGAGGGAGATGGGAGACCTGAACAGGGGAGAGGGGACGCGGGTTCCAGAGGAGGGCTGCTGGAGCCACAGTCCGGAGGCGTCACTCCAGGTCGGCCTCCACCTGCTCCGTGTCAGAGCACTGCGACTTGTTGCGCTCCCACTGACAAATGGCGTTGGCGTACTCCACCACCAGCTTGTCCATCCACGTCAGGGGCTCGGGGAACAGCACGGAGCCCTCAAAGAAGCCCAGGTGGCCCCCGTGCAGAGGCAGCACAAACATGACGTTCTCCCGTTTCTCTGCAGGGAAAAGGCAGCTCATGAGTTGCTATACTCTAGTTAGCTCCAGGGCAGGAGGCGTGACAGTGAGCTGGCCAGGGAGGCCTGGGCTTTCCCCACAGGGAAAAGGTCACCTAATGGGCGTCTAACCTCTACTCACGCTGCCTTGTTCACCAAAGTGGGACAGACGTTCTGTGGGGCGGGCAAGATGGTGGGATCTAGCAGGCCGGGGAGTAGCAGCTTGGCTTTGGAGCAAAATGGGCACCAGCTTAAGAAATCCTTAGAACTGTTCTGAAACTTGGCTGCATATTAGAACCAGGTGGGGAGTTTTTAAAGCTCTGAAACCTAGGCTGCACCCAGACACATCGAATCAGAACCTCTGGGGGGGAGGCGGGGAGGAGCGATGCAGTACGCAGGCACTGGGGCTGCTGGAGCTCTCCAGGTGACTCACGGCGCTTCCCAACTTTGTGCATCAGAAGCACCTGGGGCATCTCGTTAAAGTGCAGATTCTGATTTAATAAGCTGGAAGGGGGATCTGGATTCCGCATTTTTGAAAAGCTCCCAGGTGATACTGATGCCAGTGGTGGTGGCCAGCCTCTGAGTGGGGATTTATAGCACTAGCTGTTGTTCACTAGGAACAAGGAGAGTTCAATGGAGTTAAGGATTTTTCATTTCATTTTTCATTATTCATCTTCAAGATTAAGACTGAACTTAAAGCTGCAAGTTGTGTTAAAAGATGCCCAAGCTCTCCATGCCACATGGTAAATGACCAACCTGAAAATTAATAACCTGGGGCTTGACTTTGTGAATCTATTTTTAGGTTGGTCCCACATGGGCTAGTAAAGGCCAGTCCTGAAGATGTGTGTGAAATGGGCAGCCAGGTACAAGAGGAAGCATCTGTCTTCCCCGAGGAATAAGTGACAGGAGCCCTTTGCTGGCTCTCCAACGCTCTTTTCTTGCCTGACCCCCTTTATTGCTCCTTTTTCGTTGCTATTTGATAATTTTTGTTTGTTTTATTGAGACATGGCCTCACTCTGTCGCCCGGGCTAGAGTGCCGTGGCATCAGCCTTGCTCACAGCAACCTCAAACTCCTGGGCTCAAACGATCCTCCTGTCTCAGCTCCTGAGTACCAGGGACTACAGGCATGCGCCACCAGGCCTGGATAGTTTTTTCTATTTTTAGTAGAGATGGGGTCTCGCTCTTGCTCAGGCTGGTCTTGAACTCCTGAGCTCAAGGGATCCTCCTGCCTTGGCCTCCCAGAGAGCTAGGATTACAGGCGTGTGCCACTGTGCCCAGCCTGCTATGATAAATTTTGAGGCGACAGCATTAGTGCTAGGATTGTTCTGTTAGAGGCACAGAAGGAGGCAAGTGCTGTTGCTTCCTCTCACTGCGGCACACATGGCTGAGCGGCTACTGTTGTGCAGGGAGCCTGAGGCTGGATGGGGCTCCACGGGGGTTGGCTTTGATCACACGCAGACTTCAGCCCGAGCCGTGTAACAGAGCTCTGGCTGGGTGTGGTGCTTTGTCCGCTACACTATCTACTGTTCTAGCTTGGGGGTCATGGGAACCAGAGGTGCCCCTTCCTTCTGCTTAACATAAGATGTCTGCATGAGGAGGACTGAGGAGGGCCCGAGATTACGTCCTGGGGATCTGAAATTCCAATGCAAAGTAACTTAGGGAATTCGCCAGTGTTTCCTCCCGCTGTCCTCTCTCTGGTTTCTCCTTTAGCTCCTAGCTAGCATGGAATGAGACCATGCTGGCTGAAGGGTAACAACATTCCTAGGAGCACTGTTCTTTGCCATTTCAGTTGCTTTTATTTTTATCCTCAAAAGCAGACTGAGAGGCTGTCACACAAGGTAGCAGAACTGGCTTTATTATTTTGCTTTTTAGGTCAAAGTTGAAGTCTAAATAGCTGTTTAAGTCAAACTCTTAAACTTAATGAAACCAAAACCCTGAGACAATTTCACAGAATACCAGGTGACTTCCCCAAAGACCTCTTGGCTGTGGATATACAGGATGGTTCTGTCTCCTGTACCACAAGGGAACACAAGAAGGCTCTGCCCAGGCCGCATCACAGCCGCAGGACCATCAGGCTAGGTGGAGTAAGAACACTGCCATGAGATGTCCTTCCCCAAAGAGGCTAGTCCCCAGGAGATGACAGCATGGTGACAGTGACAGAATTTACTGTGGCAATTTGCTAAGTGGTTGAGGGAGCAGTAGGAAGAAACACTTACCTGAAAGAGATTTGGGAATAGTTAGAAGGCTTTCGTGCACCAAGGGGTCATCAGCTGCATTAACCAGCATGAGAGGCACATAAATCTGCAACAAGAAAATACAGTGGAATTAAATTATCTGTTCCCATTTTCAGACCCCATTATTCTAGGCTCAAATTCACTACCAGGCATGTCTTTGAAGCAGAGGGGAGAGAACACAGCTCAGCTTGCTGAAAAGGCGGAGTACGGGTGCCTGGCAGTCACTGGCAGCGCGATGGGTTACACCTGCTGCTGTGACGATCGCCCTGGCAGCAGGCAAGTGCCAGAGCAAGGCTTTCTGGCGATCATCACGGTGTTTCAGATCAGCCAAGCCTTTCAGGAAAAAGGCTTTACAAAGAGTTATACACATATTCATTCAGTTTATATTGCGGGAGGAAAAATGAAATGCATTCTGTGCCAGACAAGAGATTTTCTAGCAGAATCTGAAGGCTGGTGGATTCTGGGGAAACTCTTGGCAGGGCTGCATTCAACACGCACCCCAGCAACAGCCAGTAGTCCCCTTTTCCATGTTAGTGGGGACAGTGCTGAACAGCCGTATCGGGGTAGTGAATGGTTGTGCTATCCTGGAGGTCTCTGACGTTGGCGCTGGACAGCTCAACGTTTCTATATTGGCTTAAATGAAAACGCCAAAAGCCTGGGTGATGACGCCAAACTAGGATGCATGGCTGGCGTGACAGCAGAGCTGCATTTCTCAATTCTGTGCTTCAGCGGGGGGAATGGTGGGCCCCCACAGGTGGACGTTGACAGGGAAAAATGGGTGAAAAGAGCAATCGTGCCAAGACAGAACAAGAGAGACTGCCTTGCTGGTGGTTCAGGTAAAAAATACATGGGGATTTTGGTTAGCCACAAACTTAATACGCACATAGTTTACCGTCGCTGCTAAAAACTGCATTAACACAAACCAGTCTACCTTATCAACAGACAGGTTCCTTACCACTTCCACACAGAAACACATCTGTTTCACTCTGTGCCTGCCAGATCACAGCAGGAACCTTTGAGTTCAGTTTTGTTAGGGTAGTAATATCCTAACAAAATACACAAGGGTGAGAAAAAGGGTCCAGGCAGGCCAACAAAAGGGCAAGAAGTCTAGATGGATCGCCTATGAAGAACCATGGCACAAACCAGGCAGCATTATACTGTCAAAGGAAGCCTAAGAAAAAAATTGGGTGTTGGAGCCATTTTTGGGCTTTCACACAGATATGGGAGCAGACTGGTTTAGGCGCGGCTGCGGGATTAACATACGGTGGTCACAGAGGGACAGAGTGTGGTTCAATAATGAATCCACGTCAAAGACTAGAACAGTTTGAGCCAGCTTCTGGCTGAGCTTCCACCGGGGACATTTAGGAGGGACATTTGCTGTGCTGTGTGCGCGGCTGGAGGGAGTGACTCGTTCTGAGCTAGTGCTGGCCACTCACCCTGTGCAGGTACCGCATGCAGCTTTCTTCCTCGTAATATTCCTTCAGGGAGTTATAGCCATGAAACTTCCTAGAACACACCAAAAAAGAAAAAAGAAAGAAGAAAGGGAAAGGACAAAACAACACTGTCATCAGATCAGAAAGCCGAGCCGATCACTGCTCCAGCTCCCCGTCCTACCTTGTTGCATTGGTAGAAAACGCAGGCAGCAGTCAGGCCTGCACGCTGCGCCGACTCGTTACTGCTCCACTGCCTACACTGACTTGTCATATCAGGACATATCACTAGGATATACCTTGGCAGCGGGAGTAGGGGTTAGGAGCACAGGCTTTGGCATCTGGATTCAAATCCTAGCTTGAGCATTTATTGGCTGTGTGACTTTAGGCAAATAGTTTGACTTTTCTGCACCCCGGCTTCTCCTGTGCAAAACGGATCTAAAGACAGGAACTTCCTCGATGGCGCTGAGATTTAGGACATCAAAGTGCTTGGTAGCGTGGTGACTGACCCAGAGTAACTGCCCTGTAGAAACTTATCTGTAGCAATTAGTAGTGGATCTTTTGAGGCAGCATAAAATAAGATGTCACTATAGACACAGAGAAACTGAAAATGCAAAGGCATTTACTAGAACTTTCTTTTTAACAGAGTTCTTCCCGGTGGAGTAACAGGACCACTGTGAACTGGAATGAAATATGTATTAGGTAATAGAAATTAGACGGGTTCAGAGTCACCAACTCTGTCGGCCCAAGGAGCAGTCGTCAGAGAAACTGGCGCATCATAAAACCGCCATGCTCCAGCATGGAAGCCCTGCGCCTGTGCTCTGTGCCCCGAGAAACCTGGTGAGGCTGGACCTGGAGTTCTGATACCAGGAGGCCGGAGTCCATCCAGGCCAGGGGGACTGTGGAAACCTCATTTCTTTCTGACACGGATTAGGGCCTCTGGTTTCTGAAGAGTGGATCTTTTCATTCTAACCGGGGTCTCTGAGGTATCCTGCCTCCCTCAGAGCTGTGGGTCTCTCCCGCCACCAGCCTCCTTGGACATCTCTGCCTGGGAAGGACCTGGAAAGCCCCGGTGGGACTACTGGGGTCCTCTTGATTATGGAGGAGGCCAAGCACAGAGATCACCTCTAGGATGTCTGTCCTTGTGAAACCGGTCCCTGTGCGGGCTCAGCAGGCAGGGAGAGCATTCTGTTCCTCTGGTAATGGACCTATGAGAAGGCCGCCCACACCGGCTGTGATCCTGAAACTGCTACCATATCCAATACTATCAAAGAGGAGGAACTTTAGGGACAGTTAAGGAACAATCTCTTTCAGGCTTAAAAAAATTTAGAAAATGAGTGGGAAAACTAAGTTAGTTTTCTCATTGGACACCACAATAAAGTCGCACACCCCATCTCAAGGGTGGGTGGGTAAGATTTATTCTCATCTTCTGAATCATAGCAGCAATTCCTAGTTTCTATTTCCTCTGAGTAACCGTCAACAGGCACGTTTCAAGGTTACTTGGTACAAGAAGGCTGCTAAAATCTCCCAAGGAAAAAGTAGAGATCTCATACCCTCAGGTCAATTATCTGCCTATCTATTTAGATGAATACTTGTTCCCTTTAAACCACATCTAAAGGTATCAAATGATTGTTAAATAAAAAGGGTGACACAGGCCAGGCACGGTGGCTCACACCTGTAATCCTAGCACTCTGGGAGGCCAAGGTGGATGGATTGTTTGAGCTCAGGAGTTCGAGAACAGCCTGAGGAAGAGCAAGACCCTGTCTCTACTAAAAATAGAAAGAAATTGGCTGGACAACTAAAAATATATAGAAAAAATTAGCTGGGCATGGTGGTACATGCCTGTAGTCCCAGCTACTTGGGAGGCTGAGGCAGAAGGATCGCTTGAGCCCCGGAGTTTGAGGTTGCCGTGAGCTAGGCTGATGGCACGGCACTCTAGCCCAGGCAACAGAGAGAGACTCTGTCTCAAAAAAAAAAAAAAAAAAAGGGTGACATATTTAAAAAGAATGATGAGGTCAGGGATTAATTTTACCTTTCCAGCACCAATTAACCTCCATCAGAAACTACTGGTACCAGGAAAGAGGACACTGTCAGGGTTGCGACCTCAGGCGCCTGGAGGAGCCAGGCAGGAGAGTGAAGGAGTGCAGTGGGCAAGGCTTGCGTCTTACACTGGGGGCGTCAGGCCCCGAGGAATGAGGCTCTGTTCATTTTGCTTGAAACGCACAGCCTGCTTGGTCTATCTTTTGTTTTTCTACTTTGATAGACACTTAGATGGGTCCAGGAAACACTTCCTTTGCCTTTCACTCCACTGCAGATGCAGATTTACTTGGCACCTGATGCTGGCCTCGTGTAGAGGCAGGACAGGAGGTGACGACTGCCCATACTAGGCCTGCACACCCCGGCTTCTCAGCTCCAGCTGGCTATGCTATGCAGGAAAGCTGAATGAGTGGTCAGATCCTCTTTCTGTTTTCCAAGAGAAATTAAAAATTTGGATTTTTCTGTGAAACCTGTTTTTAAACACTGGACACTCATTTAAAAAAAAAAAAAAAACCCTTAATACTAGAGCGAGCAGAACAAAGCACTTGTACTGGGCAGAGCCGGCCTGTGGCGCGTTCCCGTCCCGCCTGCACGGACACACCTCATCACGTTGTCGTCAATCTGCATCAGGGACGTTGCTGTGTAGAGCCGGCTCAAGTCCGTGTCCTCCAGGATCTGGGGTTTCTTAACATGGTCTCCAAAAAGAGCTTGCCTAGAATGAAACACAAAAGCAAACAGAGGCGCATGAGCAGAGGACGGACAACCACAGCAGAGCCTGCTGCCTTGCCCGCATGGTAAATAAGAAACACGTCCCTTTCGCCTGTAGAACGTCCCGGAGGGACTGCTGACTTCTGAGTAACAGAAGAGATGAATGTCAAGACCCTATTTTCCTTTCCAGGGGCACCCAGACACACTGAAGATCGGGTTTGAGCCTCGCTCAATACCACAAAGGCTTCCCCATGGGGGAAGAGGTCTCAAGATGGGCCCTGCGGTGAGTGGCAGGCTGTGGGCCAAACTGTGGGCACTATGTCTTTACACTGGTGTTGACACTGCCTCGTGGCAGGGCCCCTTTCCCTCTGTGAGCCGTTTGTGTCGCCTAACAAGGAAGACAATGGTTAACCCATTTAGCATCTGGACAAATCAACAGCTCTCTGGTGCATTAGACAAAAGCTAACTCCATTCGGGAGAGTAATCATTTCCATGCAGAAGCAGCTCCACATTGAGAGGAAGGCAATAAAGGCAGGGTCCACACATGCGCAAAGACCTCCCTGCCCAGCAAGGGCTCTCGATCCCGCAGCTGACGCAGGACTGAGTTTGCTCTGGGCGTTGGCCGGACAGCAGGAAGATTCACTACGGAAACTCGGTATTCTGCTGCTCATTCACAACCTCTCCGAAAGAAGGGGAACACATTTCTTTAGCATTTATTTTTTTCAAAAGAACATTAGGAAGATTATATACTTACTGGATAGAACTCACAAATTTAAAGTTTTCCTAAAATTTCTACATGTTAGGCTTTCTGAGTAAACTCTAAAAGTGTAAATACATTTAGAGCACCCTCAAAGGACTCTCCCAATTTGTTAAGAATTACATGATGTGAAATTACTAAAAAATTTAAAAGTAAAAAAAAAAGAATCACAGGATGAACCTTTTAGACTAATTAGCAGCAAGGCCAGGCCCTTTAGGAAAACAAACGTTTGTGGGGAGTAGTCCCTTCTGACTCCAGAGGTGCAGGAAGGCAAACCGAGGACATGGACTTGGCTTCACCCCTTCTGGCTACAGAACCTCAGCAAATCCCCAGACCCATCCAAACCTCAGCTGAGCCACACCCAACTCAGTGCCCAACACATGGCTGATGCTTAAAGAACACGCGCCAAGTGGAAATCGCTGATTTTCTAAGTCTTCCTCTGTTCTCTACCCAGCTGGCAAGAGGATATGTTTGGCAGCTTGGTAGCCAGAAGGGCCTGCAAGCCCATCCTTGCCCACGTGATTCCCCATCCACAGGATGCCCAATCTGGGGCATGTGGTCTGGACGGGCAGTATCACGTTTTCTTTTAATCGTTGAAAAAAAAAAGAGAGAGAAAAGGAACTGATCATTTAGCCAGACTGCTCTTCCTAGGATGGTGCCAAAAATCTCCTCAAATTGTTTTTTTTTTTTTTAGAAATAGGGCCTAGCTCCATCACCCAGGCTGGAGTGGGTGATGCACAGGGCTGCAATCAGAGCTCACTGCTGCCTCGGACTCAACTGATCCTCTCGCCTCAGCCTCCCAAGTAGCTAGGACTACAGGTGCATGCTGCCATGCCTGGCTAATTTTTTTTTTTGGTAGAGATGAGGTCTTGTTATGTTGCCCAGCCTGGTCTCAAACTCCTAGCCTCAAATGATTCTCCTGCCTCAGCCTCCCAAATTGCTAGGATTACAGGTGTGAGCCACTGTGCCTGGCCCCAAACTGTATTTGTTAAGCGCCCATATGTACCAGGCTCTGGGAGCAATCAACACATGCCCAAGCCCGCCACTGTTTTCCAGTTTAGTCTGAGACACAGAATTCACAAAGGGGAAGTAACAGAAAAGCAACTTGGGGGTGGGGAAATCGGCTTCAGGGAGGCAGAGAACTGAGAAGATGGACCTTAAAGGCTGAGCGGGTTCCCACGGCAGAGCTGATGGAAGGGCATTCTCAGCAGGGGCGGCAAGTGGCGTGGGAGAGGCTGGGGGCGCGTGCGCCTCTAAGTGACCCTGTCCAGATGGAGGGGAAGGTGGAGCAGGGGAGGAGGGGGAGGTGTCAGCGATAATGATAACCATAATGAAAGAAATCGTTGCTAGTATTTATTGAGTGCCACTGTATACCGGGCAGTGCTTTAAGCATTGATGGGTTAAGCCACTGAGCGATTCTGAGCAGGAGAGAGGCAGGAGGAGCATGGGAACACGCAGAGGCTCACACCCCCAACAGGGAGGCGCCAACACTATGCCAAGGGCCAGCCTGGTGGCGAATGACTCCTGGTCCCCGAGCACAGACGCGTCCTGAGGAGGAAGGCCACCTCGACAGTGACAAGCCACCTCAGGATTGCTCTAATTTGGGAAAGAGGGGTGCAGAAGTGGTTCCTGGTCTTGGATTTACTGGAAATTATAAAGGCAGAAAGTGATTTGGTGAGTTCGGCAGCTTGGGACCAGTTTGCTCTGAACCGAGTCACACATGCAGGTGGCAGAGTCTGCACCACCCTTGCCTGTCTCTTTTCTTTTGGAGAAAGGGTAGTTCTGGCTTTCAGTGATTCCCAGATGAGCTCGGGGAGGAACATCTGTCTCCCGAGAGAGAGGGGCTGACGTACCTGTGCGAGAGGATGATCTTCTTCATGTTGTCGGCCATGAGGAAGTTGTAGAAGCGCCGGCACTGATCCCACTGCATGAAGGTTTCCTGGGCCCTGCGGGAACCACGGCGACAGTGAGTGGGGCTGTGGCGCAGGGTTAGGGGACGGCGGGAGGGGTTCTGGCCAGGGCAGCGAGGCGCCTGCGCTGAGAGCCCTGGCTCTCTGGCTGCGGCCCCTACGCTGGAACGGGGGCTTTGATGTGTAGCGCTCAAATGTCTGGAGAAACCACAGGATGCCCCTGAGCGTGACGCCGGAAAGGACCCTCTCTAGAGGCAGAGGCTTTGTTGGTGGCACTCCTGACACCTTCTGATAGCACCTTGGCCTTCTCTTAGTCACAGAAGCTGCCAGAACCTGGCAGTAGCAAGGTCTGCTTCGACTGTCACTTGAACACTGTCTATTCGGCCTCCCACCCAGCAGGCCAGTGCTCCGGCCTAAGGACGGGCGAGTAAGGGGACAGTGGGTGCGGACGGGAAAACCTAAGAGAACTTATTTTGTTGCTGTTTAAGAGCCAAAGGAAAATCATAAAATTTGATCTTCTCCAAGTGAATCTTTCTTTGGATTATCCCTGTGACACTGAGGGGACAAGGAAACCTGCGTGGACGCAGGGAGGCCGTTGCCCCCTCCCAGGCACGGCTGGGGGGCTGGTCGGAGACTCCTTCTGCTCGTAGGGCTGGTGTGTGGCCGCACGTGCCGGGCCTGCCCGCTGTGAGGGTGACCCTCTGACCTTCCAGGCTGGCACTACGCGGGTGATAATTATCCTTGTTTTCCAGGGCCTGAGTTCTGCCACCAGCCTGTGCAGGAGGGAGAGAAGGCGCTGTCCGCCCTGTCAACGTGCCTCCGGGGCCAGATTCCTGTGCCCACGTGTCAGGTGAACACGCACGAGCGACTCATCCCCCCGCGGCTGCTCGGCTCTCCCACTCTCTGCTCTCCTCCTCTGGGTGTGAATCCAGACCCAGGCTGCCTCTGAGTCCACACGAATGAAAGAGAAACTTTCATTTTGCAGATTTCTGCATCTCCAGGTCTGATTCTATCCTGCGAATTAATCTGGGTGTCACTATTTCCACACAGGTTTCATTTTCTGCATGGTTAAGAGAGGGGACTGGGTGGTTCATGGGTGTTTTTTTGTGTGTGTGTTGTTTTTTTTTATTTTTAAATCCAGGGAGTTTATAAAAATGATTTCCCTAGAGCTGCTGCACTGCAATTTTGGAATGGAAAACGTTTCCCATAATGTCATGGTTAAAAATAAGAGGCAGTTGGGGGAGCCGAGTGAAACGGCTTGTGGATTTAATGGTCTATGACGTGCTCACAAAATGAGGGCTGAAGCTCAAAGCGAGGACTGATACCACCTTCAAAGGGGAAAAGGCCACTGTATAAACACACAGCGGCCTCCCCAATGCACTGCAGAGACAGAAAGGACGGACCCCATCACCCCAGAGGGGACCCCGGCTAAGGCAGCACTGTGGACACCTGCCTGTGGTCTGCAGAGGGGTCACCTGAGCAGCGAACCACAACCTGCTGCCTCAGCAGCTCGCTCTCCTCTGACCTTGGGCCCACATGGTCCCTTCTGAGAGCCGGCTGTCCCTGGGAAGCCCAGCTTTCTCTCACCCTTGTTCATTTCTCCTTTTGCTGACCTCATAACTGAGGGGACACTCTTGCTTTTGTTAGCACCGCCTTCACAGCAGAGGGACTGCAGAGGCAGGGAAGGAAGGGAGTGTTGGCCATACGCTGAAGACAGAAAGACGCTCCAGCACTGCAGAAGACTTTTCAGTTGAATCACACCACAGGCTCTGCTTGCTGACAAGATCTGGGGACTTGCAGGGGCCCAGGGCTCAAGGACGGACCAGGGCAGAACGCTGGGGCCAGTGTTTCTCACTTGGTTTATTTTGGCTACTGTTGATCCCTAGTATCTTTGGTTTATCACTCAGTACATACAGGGCTGTCTTTTACCACCTTTGGATATATGGTTAAGGAACTGAAACTTAATTTTATTTTGGTTTAGTAAAACAAAATCAAGATTAAAGTGTTACAAAAACATTCATCCCATTTTTTTTTTAAAGGACTGATTTGTTCAATACCACCACCACCACCAAACAGGAAACGGGAGAAGGGGGAAACCCATAGACTGAAAGAATCTAAAGGGACAAATCACTAAATGCAGAGTGTGGGCATTATGTGTTCCTGACTCCAACAAGCCCACTGGTGAAAGTTCCTATGAGACAACCAAGGAAATCTGAACACTGACTAGCAATGGGACAGCATTAGGCAGTTGTTAAGTTTTTGGTCTTTCAGAGCTACCTGGTGAACTATTTACTGAGGAAATGACAGGATATCTGGGACTTGCTTTAAAATAACCTGGTTTACGGAGGAGCGGCTGAGCGGACGGGTGGGGACTGCTGCTGAAGCTGCGGTGGGGACAGCGGGCGAATATCCTATTCTTTTTACTTTGTGTGTGTCTAAGATGTTCCAAGATAATGAAGGAGGAGGAGGAGGAGGAGAAAGAAAGTAAGCAGAAAATCATCTTGGGTAATGGGCCACTGAAAATTATCTGTGCTGCTGAGAGGTAAAGATCAAAGAGGTACAGAGAAGAGCCGAAGTGGGTTTAACCGGTTAGGCTGCAGTGCCGTGAGCCGCAGCGACCATTTTCAGGGGTGGTAAAGAGACCAGGCGGGTCGTCTGGGACCACGACCTGCACAGCCCATCAAGATCCTCACTCAGGCAGCTCCCACCAGTGCCAAACTCCAATGTGCCGGCACTGTTTTGCAGGGACAGACGGCAGGAGACGGGTAAGGCTGGTGTGGCAAAGAGCCTGGGCCTTGGGTCTGGCGATGGGATGATGGTCTAAGAAGATGTCTGGGCCACCCGGCTGGCAGGAGGTGGAGCAGGGACTTGAACTGTGGCCCTCAGCCACGTGGTCAGCTTCATGACCCAGCGGTGGATAAGCTAAGCTGTTTCCTACGCTGAGGTTCTGCCTAATCTCGCTTAAACTCTGCCATTTTCCCCACTCTGTTTGATTCTGATACAAAATCACTAAGTGTTCAAAGACACTGTATTTTAGAGCTCTTCCACTATAAACATAGATTTTAGGAAGGTACAACTCTGTGGAGGGACTTTACGAATGATAATGCTTGCTTCTCTCATAAACTCACTCGTGATCTGGAATCGCCCGTTACAAGCAAAAGAGAGAATGTCCACAGCACTTGACAGGAGCAGTGGCAGCTGGCCTTTCTCTGGGGCAGGGGGCTTTGCTACGCAACACTCGGATGTTAAGGTGGCCAAGACTTAGTCATGCTAACACACTCAGCCAGGCGCGCGAGTGCGTTTAGGGAGATTGAAATGCTCCTGACAATTCCTGGCAGAGGAATTACACAGTTTTCTGCCACTTGAACCCTGAAGCTGAGCCAGCCGGAGGTGATGCCCTCTCTGCAGGTTGGCTTCCCCCGGAGGGGCAACCGGCTGCTGGCCCAGAGCCTTCTGCCTGGGTCTCTTGGGTCTTCCCACTGACCTCCCTGCCTGACTGAGGACTTCCTTGGCACACATATGCCTTGTGTGTAATATATATACCAGTAACATGTATTTTGTTGGTTTGTGGCATTGTAAATATCATTGTATTGTCATTAAGTGCTGTGAGGTCCTCAGAAACAGACTATCTTTTACAGCCAATTTGCAATAAAATGCTTATATTTTAGTTATATTATTATCGGTCAGTTCTGCAACAGAAGATTGTCGAGGGCTTCCTTGGCAAAGAAGAATTGACTTTATCCAAAACCAGAACAAAAAAGCTTCCCTTCTGTTCCTTAAGCTCCAAGAGGGCAGGGCATTTGTCTGCCCTGCTCAGGGAGGTGTCTGTTACCTGGGAGGATGTCTGACCGGGAAGACGCCAGGGCTAGTTTGTGGCTGTGTATGCTGAGGGCACACATTGCGGTCTGCTGGGCACCAGGTAACTTTAGGGCATTTGTGTCATCCTCCAGGGGTCCCGCTCATGGTGAAACGGGAGCTTCGGCGGCAGCAGCTAGACTTTGCTAACTACAGCAAGCGGGTGGCTGGCTTCTCTCTGAGCCTTCAACTGGCTCTGGCTAGAGGGGAGGCAGGCTACGGGGACGAGAAGCCAGAGGAAGGGATCACTGAGCAAGCGGTTCTCCAGACTCAACTAGGAGGGATTTACCAGAAGCACGGACTCCAGTGTGGCCCCCGCGGGGGCTGACGAGCCTTCCCTGCTCCACTGCGGTGTAAGGGGAAGCACACACCACGCACGGCTGCCATCATCCCAGTGCTGAAAAGGCTCCCTGTCCTCAAGCCTTGGCAAGAAAAGAAGGTCATACTGGTTTAAAGAAGGAACTGTTCTTCATTCATTCTGTAGGTCTGGTTAAAATGTTGAGGGGACCTGAGTGCCAGGCAGCGCCAGCACACACAGTGGTGTTGCTCTGACCTGCTACCAGTTCCTGTGTGTGGGACTGCATGATCTTAGCCCAGATGTTAGTTCTCTGTGCTCCGGAGAATAAAGTTGCCTCTTTGCTCCTTATCGCACGAGGGTGATGTGATAATAGGTAATATGTGTATGAAGCTCTTTGAGCTCTCAAGGAAGGGGCTGTGTATATTATGTCTGCAAAATGTGTAGCAATTCACAGATTTTAGTTTCCTAGCTTCCTGAGCCTGCTTTGCCTAGTGCAAACACCTTAGCGGGCTGACTGTGCCGATCGTGTGCTCTTGCCAACAGCAGATGGCGCTAGCGCAGCAAAATGAAACGGAGGTGTTACCATTTTAAGATTTTGTACATTGAAAGAAAAAATGAAAACTACACCCACCCTTCCACTTATCAAATCCAGCACTCTCTGAACACAAAGTCACTGGTCACAGTAAGTTCACAGCCATTGGTTTAGGAAGGGAATCTAGTGATTTCGACATTACAGATGACAGAACGAGGGCTAAAAATTGGAGAGTTGTCCTGCGAACAGGCAGGCGAGAGCCTCCTGCCTCCTGGCTCCTCCGGGCCCGCTCCCTTGGCTCTCGTGGCAGGCCCCTTGCTTACCTCTCCCTTATTGCAGAGACTGGACGGGACAGGACTGTGGTTGATTCTGGCCACGTGTGAGTATGAACTGGAAGTTGAATATTTCTAGTCAAGCCACGGTAAAGGAACACGTCCTTTTAGCCGGCTCCCCAGAGTGTCCGGGGCAGTGAAGGGAAAGATCACAGTAGGAGGATGAGGGACCCAACCTAGTCTTCGAATGCTAGGGCTGGAGAGGCCACTCAGGTCACCAAGGCAATGACTGTTAAATGTGGCTGAACACCGGGAGTCACCTATGAAATGTGTCCAAAATGCACATTCCTGGGGTCCTGTGCCTCAGATTTTATCAATCAGAATCTCCAGGGCTGGGGCCCAAGAAACTGAATTCACTCCTAACATGATCCCCCAAGTGCAGTGACACAGTCGCTATTCACCAGACTGGTCTTCGTGACTCACTGCTCTAATCCACCTCCATTTTACAGTGGATGATGATGAAGATGATTCACAGTTGTGAAATTCCATGTGCCAGGCACTGTTTCAAGGACTTCGTACACATTAACTCATTTCACCCTCACTGTGATGCTATGAGGTAGGTACTATTTACAGTTATCCCCATATTGCAGATGAGGGAAACTGGAACCCAGACCTTGGCCCTAGAGCCCAGGGCCGTTTCCCCATGTCTACTCTGGGCACCTTTGGATCCTCCTTTTTGGCCAGCTTTACGCCTCACAGGCAGAGGCTGAATCCTGGGCCCACATTTGCCCTTTGGCTTCAAATTCCAGGACTATGTATTTCTAGAAATAATGCGGATAACTCTCTCCATCGGGAAATAACAAAGCAGGTTTAAGCTGCAGCATGAGACATGCAGGTGAGGCAAAAAGGAAGGATTCTTCCAACAGCTACAAAGAGTGTTTAGCATTAGACTTGATCAATAGGGAGATTTTTTTACTTTCTTGTGTAGTTTTGGGTTTCTTCAGAAAATCTTTACCAACTGATCATAGCCATTTGTAACACAAAAGACATCAGGAAGAATGAGTACAGGAAAAAATACGAGTGCATTTGAGGAGCTTAGAGAGATGTGCGCATGTGAGCGGGAGCGTGGCGGCAGCGAGATCTAGGACAGCAGTGATTCTGGAGGGGAGCTGGAGCGGACGACCGCGCCCTCCTGGGACTCATCCTGTGGGTGTGTGTTGGCAGGAGACTATGGGGCAAGAAACAGCTTTACCCAGTAGGTCAACTCCTTTGTGATGACGTCCGGGATGCCGAAGCGAGACGCATACTTGAAGGTAAGGACTCTGACAGAGCGATTGCTACATCCCTTCCAGAAGCCATCAGAGACCCAGCCCTTCTGCAGGTAGGAGGGGTCTGGGATCATACGGCCCAGCTCTCCTGTGCTCTTTCATTAACCTATGGTTCTACAAAACTCCTGAAGCATCAACAGATTAAGTCAGCTCTCAGAGATTCCCTAGGGAAACAGCAGCTATTGGTAGGGGCAAGGCGGGGCGGGGTGGGGGGGATGGCTTCTCCAATTACAGATCTGCTCCCAAAGTGCAGCTGCACATTCCAGACTCATGGGGTCTGATGGGACAACTCCAGTGTACAATCTAGAAACGAAGCAAGGCGAGTCTGAGACTCAGAAGCTTCTGCTCAGTCTGCCACAGTGTTCCTCTGGTCTTCACAGACCAGTGTCTGGGGCAAACACGCGCTAAAGGAAGGCCCCGATGGAAGGTGGAGATGACGTACCTCAGTGCACTGTAGCCCTGGCACACGCTGACACAGCACAGGACCTTCTCTTGGTTCGCCTGAGTCTCCCCCAAGTATTTACACACGATGTTACCACCCAGGCTGAAGCCCACGACGACCAGCTGGGTCAGGGGATATGTCTTCTTGATGTAGTTCACCATGGCTCCAAATTCCCACGTGCAGCCTGTGGGCAAAAGGGTGAGGTCAGTCATTTCAGGTGTAGCACGTGATGGAGAAAACACGAGCTGAAGGGTCACTGATGGGTGCCAATATACCAAAACATACACACATATGTGTGTGTGTGTGTGTGTGTGTGTAAAGAGAGAGACAAATAGACGCTGTTCTTTGGCTACCTAGAGAGAAGTTCCCAGATGCCCTCCGTATAAGAGGACACAGGGCATCAGTAGCACCCCCGAGCACAGGCACCAGGTATCAAGTGGGCAATGCTCCTTTAAAGGTGGGTCACGAGAAGCCTGTCTAGATGCTCGTGGAAATCAAGGCAGATATTCCGGGTGTGCATGAGCGCACATGTTCACACACAGATCTAAATACAAGCAAGAGAAAGACTCTTTGGAATTAGCTTCTTAGGTTACCAACTGGGATGGCTATACCCATGTGTATGATGACTCACAGGGTTAAGAAAAGTACAAAATGGATGTTATTTACAGGATCTTCTCGCCAGTGCTGGGGAGGGAAGGAAAGACAAACTTCAGTCCAGAGGGACAGCCAAGGATGCTCTGTAGGATTAGGGTAAATGTTCCTGGTGACGTAGGAACAGGGTGCTAAGGGAGGCGGACCCATTCAGAAATACACAGAGGAGACCACTGAACGGAGACGGTGTTTGGGCCTGGTTTGCCCGGGAGGGATGAGCTCAGCTGGCGTGCCCTTGGGAAGTTGTTGAAGTCATGTTGCGTCTCAGCAAAGCCGCAGCTTTGCTATGAGGAGGAGGGCAATGGTCAGACACAGGTGAAGGGATTCATCACATCCTTCTAAGGCCCAAGCCCAGACTCTGCAGGGAGCCAACTTAAAACCTAACAGGGAAAGTCAGGAATGCGGGCGAGAAGCACACACATGACAGATGGGCACGAGAAGAGTATGGGTGCAGATTCACAATGGAAACACAAGTTGCTGACCTTGGCACCGGCTCGGAGGTTGTGACATCCCTGATAGAGTTGAACAGCTTCTTCCCTAATCAGCAAATCATGGGGTACACTTTTGAGCCTGGGGCAAACTCCCCCTGTATCTGTCTCCCTTTTGTAGTAGATGCAGCCTAAGCCAGCCAGCACAACCACATGTGGAGTTCTTAAACTGCAGTGTGCACGGAACCACCTGCAGAGGGTGTTAGAAACAAGCCTTCCTGGGCCTCACCCCCAGAGAAGCTGATTCCACAAGATGGGGGCCAGGCTCAGGAACCTACATTAAAATTTTTCTGAGTGGGTATTTCATGCGTATGGCACAAAATTCAAATACTGTAAAAGATGCAGTGACAGGTAAGTTTCATATATTCTTTTTTTTTAAGTACCAGTCAGTGGTAGCATACACATTTTTGGTACCTTTTCTCCCTTTACAGTATGTCTTAGAAACGATCATATATTAGTATCATTACGCACGAAGTTGCCCTATTCTTTTTCACTTTTATTTTCAATGAGGTATAACATATACCCAGGAAAATGCACAATGAATTTTTACATGTTTATACCCAGGTAACCATTGCCCAGATGAAGATGTAGAACATTCCTGACACCCCTGGAAGTCCCTTCATGCCTCTTCTCAGACAACATCCCCTATACTTCGACTAATGATCACGATCTGAAAGTGCTGGGAGCTCCTGAGGCTTGGAAGGAGCTGAAGCAGGGGCATACTTAAGACATACTTAAGACTAAGGGAAAAGCCTGGGGCCAAGAGTGGCTCCCATTCGACACGGTAAGACCCAGGCACCAACTCGGAGAAGGAAGCATGTCTCTCTTTGGTAAGATATCAGAGGACCAAGTCTCCTATTTTTCTCCCTTTTGCACACAGCAGAGGCTGGGGCAGTTTGCAGGCCTTCAATAAAGAGCTGCTGAATTAAGTGGATTCTAATGACAAGGCCCCTAAACAGGTCCTGGGGACAGGGAAGGAACAAAAAGCTGGTCCAGAGGGAACCTTGAACTTTTAACTTTGTACTTTGAAATGCCAGACTTTTGACCCCACTTAGGTTAGATTCATCCAAGTTTCTCTTTTTAAAAAGGTAGCAATGTACCTCTAGAACAGTGGTCCCCAACCTTTCTGGCACCAGGGACTGGATTCACAGAAGACAATTTTTCCATGGATGGGGTAGGTGGGTGGGGGTTGAGGGGCTCAGGCGGGGATGCGAGCGATGGGGAGCAACTGTAAATACAGATGAAGCTTTGCTCACTCGTTTGCCTGCTGCTTACCTCCTGCTGTGCGCCCCCCACCAAGTTTCATGGAAGGGGGTGTGCAGCGCAGAGTTCTGGGGCCTGATCCACAGCCCGGGGGGCTTGGGGACCGCAGCTCTAGAGAATGATGGATTTTGAGTGGGGAACTGTGATTAAAAGAAGGATCTTCAAACACAATCAGCTGATATCACAATTAGCAGTTAGCTGATAATCGGCTTCTCTGTCACGCAATAAATCAAAAATTTGGATCCCATAAGAGACATTTGCTGACTTCCTTCAGGCCTGAAAACAGGGCCTTAAAGGAGTAGTCTGGCCTCATGGCTAAGTGAAAGGGCTCTGTGGTTGGACTGCTGGGGCCTACCACTTAGTGGCCCCAAATGCTTTCAACCTCCCTCTGATGACAAGTAATCCCTGGGGTACAAGGAAAGTGTACGGCTTCCAGGCTCCCTGCTGGAGGCCTGGAGCCCCTGGGAATAGGATAGGACCTGGGAGTGGGTACTTTTAACAAATAACTGAGATGATTTTTATTGTCAGGGAACCGTAGAAAATATCGTCACCTTGGGTAAGTTACTAACCATTCTGGGTGTGTTTTCTCACTTGGAAAATGGGAGTAATAATAGTAAATACTTCCTAGAGTTGTTTGGAGAGCTGAATAAGGTGATATACATAAACAACTTAGACTAGGGTCCAGAACATATAAGCATTCAATGCTAACTGTTATAACTAATTACTTTTTCTTTTAAAAGTATCATTTAGGTACACCCATGTTCATAGCAGCATTATTCACAATAGCCAAAAAGTGGAGCCAACTCAAGTGCCCATTGATGGATGAACAGATAAACAAAATGTGGCATATGTATACAATGGAATATTATTCAGCTTTAAAAATGAAGAAAATGCAGGCACATGCTACAACATGGATGAACCTTGAGGGCATTATGCTAAGTCAAATAAGCCAGTCACAAAACAACAAATACTGTAGGATTCTACTTATAACAATGTACCTAGAATAGTCAAATCTATAGAGGTAGAAAATACAATGGTGGTTGCCAGGGGCTAGGGAGAGGGAACTAGGGAGTTGCTGTTTAATGGGTATAGTTCTAGTTTTGCAAGATGAGAAAGTTCTGAAGATAGGCTGAAAGACAGTGTGACTATACTTAACTCTCTTGAACTGTACACTCAAAACTGGTTAGGATGGTAAATTTTACATTGTATTTTTATCACAATTTGCAAAAAATATTTAAACAAGAATTTGTAGCTTTACACACTTGAATAGGCCAATCTATATTTCTAGATTTTTCTCTATAAAGCAGCATTCTTCAACTTGATTGCACATCAGAATCACCTGGGGATCTTGTACAATAACAACCCGAATGCCTGGGCCTCCCTAGACTAATTAAACCAGAATGTCTCGGGGTGGGACCCAGGAATGGGTGTTCTTTTTCAAGATCCCTGGGTGATTCCAACGTGCAAGCAGGGCTGAGGACCACTGCTCTGAGGAGCAAGGATCGCTCCAGCTCAGACCGATAGGAGAAGGCATTGTTTTGACGCCCCCTCTCATCTCTGGGCCATCCCTTTTCAGACTCTTCTCTTTCTACTTGCAGTAAGCAACCTTCACAGATGGGGGCGCTGTTCAGCCTTCTGGAAGCATCTGAAGCTTAGCCGGATTCCAGCTTTCCAAACATTTCCTAAAGCAAGGTTTCTGCAGGGGGTGAATCCCCATTTAACACAACCAGGCACTTCCTCCAGATCCACTGACTACCCAACAAAAACAAACTTTAAATCCCCAAATACATGTAATTGCTTTCTGGTAATCTTTCTCGTAAAGCGTGAATGGGAAAAGCTGCCTGGAGGTTAAATATCACTGGAAGAACGATGCCCTATCTCAGTGGCTCTCAACGTGCGGCCGCTGAACCAGAAGCATCAGCAACCTGGGAGCTTGGTCATGATGCCTGTTCTTGGGGCCCACCCCAAACCCATTAACCCAGAAACTCCAGGGGTGGAACCTAAACAGAGGGCTGTTTTAACAGAGCTTGCTGGGCCCCACCCCCAGAGTTTCTGAGTCAGAGGGTCTGGGCCTCCCACTCACTCACTACCTGAGGGTGGCTAAGAACGTGCATTGCTAACAAGTTCTTAGGTGATGCTGATGCTGGTGGGCCAGGGCCACCCTGTGAGAATCATCGTCCTAGCTGACAGGAAAGGTGGATGGAATCCTTAATTTTCTGTTTCATCTTTTTTTTTTTGGAGACAGGGTTGAGCTCTGTCACCTGGGCTAGAGTGCAGTGGCATCATCATAGCTCACAGCAACCTCAAACTCCTGGGCTCAAGCAATCCTTCTGCCTCAGCTTCCCAGGTAGCTGGGACTATAGGCATGCACCATGGCGAATTTTTCTCTTTTTTGTAGAGACGAGGGGTCTCACTCTTGCTCAGGCAGTATTTCCTTTGTCCTTTAAAAAGGCAGTTCAAAAAGATGCTTCATGTCACTCATACTTAAATAAATACAAATTAAAATGACAATGAGAAATCATCTTCCACTGCCCATGTTAGAAAAGCACAAAAAGTTTGCCAACACCCAGGAATGGGGAGTGTGGGTGGCAGGCCTGCCGGTGCATGCACTGATGAGGCACTGCACACTAGTACAGGTCCTGGAAGGCAGTGTGGTTAACATCTATTCATGTTTTTAAAAGTACAAACCCTTGGTCCGGCAATTCTGCTTTTCGGGACCTTATACCGCAGATATACCTGCCCATGTGTGCAAAAGTGTATGTGCGAGAATGTTCGCTGCGGTGCTGTCTGCAGCGGCAAAGGACCGAAAACTTAAATTCCAATCAATAGAGGACTAGTTAAACGAAGCGCCACACTGCCGTGAAAAAGAATGGTGCAGACTGTGATCTCTCGACAGGGAGTGACTCAGCCATCTTACAAAACCAACGGGCAGAACAGTGGGGCGGCACCCTCTGTGTGTCTGCCTGGGTGTTAAGAGATTACACATACACACATTATCTGACTGAATGTTCACTGGAAAACTGTAGCAGACGCTGATCTTCCGGGGAGGAGAACTGGGGGTCTAAGGTGGGAGGGAGACTTACTTTCACTTACTGTGTACAGACCTTGGCACTGTTTGCATGTTTTTACCACGTGCACACATTTCTTTTTCAATAAAAATCTAGCCAGTTTTCAAGCCTAGCAAAAAATAAGGAGCAAAAAAGACGTTTAAATCTTCTCAGGCCAGTCTCTACTACGCTAAACACACCCAGCATATCACGCACACGGGAGCAATGGTTTGTGTTGGGGATGTTATTTGCCTGCATAAGAGATGGTACTGAGGGACGTATTTTAAATTGTCTAAAAATCCCCTAAAATCCTTACCTTTCCACCATTTCCTTGGGTTATGCCTAATTTTGTCTTCCGTTGGCTGATTATTATTATTATTATTATTATTATTTTGAGACAGAGTCTCACTCTGTTGCCTGGGCTAGAGTGCCGTGGCGTCAGCCTAGCTCACAGCAACCTCAAACTCCTGGGCTCAAGTGATCCTCCTGCCTCAGCCTCCCGAGTAGCTGGGACTACAGGCATGCGCCACCATGCCCGGCTAATTTTTTCCTATATATTTTTAGTTGGCCAATTAATTTCTTTCTCTTTATAGTAGAGACAGGGTCTCGCTCTTGCTCAGGCTGGTCTTGAACTCCTGACCTCACGTGAGCCACTGCGCCCAGCCTGGAATAGATTCTTGAAGGTTGCTCAGTTCTCATCCATGCCAAAGTGATAAGACAATGTACTTAGATCTCAGGAAGAGATTTAACCAGGCTTTTTCATGATAGTCTTAGGGATAAGATGGAAAAACTTGCCTCTTTGATAATATAGTTATGTGGGCTTGTAATAAGTTAGATGATCATGCCCTAAAAGTGCTAATTAATGAGTTTATGTCAATCTAAAGGGCTCTGTCCTTGGACACATCCTGTTCAAATTTTTAATCAATGACTTAGGTAAAGATATAGAAGGATTGCCTATTAAATCTGTAGGTGTCAAGAATTGAGAGTGATAGCAAATATAGTGGCTGCCAGAATTAGGATAAGAAACTATTTTAAGAGATTGTGACCACAGGATGGCTCTAATAAGATGCAGTTCAACAGGGCTAAATGTATTCACACAGCACTAGCTGCTGCACACTGAATATAATAATAGCCTCCTATCCTTATCTCCTCCAAATTAATTCCACTAGGACAAGATGGGGGTATGAGGCTGAGCAGTAGCATATGAGAAAACCATCTAAGAGGTTTAGTTAATAATGAGCTCCTTGTACCTAGCCAAGTGCCTGACACGTGGTAAGTATTCAGTAACTATTTGGGGAAGGGGAAAATAAAGAGAAAAAAGGAGGAAGGGAAGGATAAAGGGAAGAAAGCTTAGTGTGATTGCAAAGAAAGCCAATATAATTTTAAGCTGAATTAACAAGAGTTGATTATCTTGACAAAATCCTACAGCAAAGAAGTTCCTAGGGGAGGAAAAGTTAGAAGGTTGGTGGTGGGGGGAGCTCCCTGGCCCAAAGCCTTCCCCATCTTTCATGTGTCAGGCCATAAACTTTTTTGTCACTAGATTCCATGCTGGTGGGAAGAGCAGCTAATGGTCTTCCATTTTACTCTTTGGTGTTCCAAACACATCTAAAATGACACATTTTAAGAGAGAAATGAACAAATGAGAGTTTGCTCAGAAGATAGTGCTCAGGAACCAAAGAATCATCCGAGATTCTTCCTTCATGACACATATCTAGTCCTGTTAACCTACCTTTTCTCTCTCATTACGACCGAAACCTGAATGACTGAAATAGTCCCCTCTCTGCTCCTCCTGCCTCCCTTCTAACCTCAAGTCTGACCGGTCTCTTTACTACCATCAGAACACTCCTTAAAAAGGCGATTCTGATCTCCAGTGACTTTTCTGTTTAAAACTTTTTACTGAAAGCAAACACTGACAGTGATTCCTGTGGGGCCTTCCTCCTCCTCTTCCTCGCCTCCCTCTCCTGCCTGCACCCCAGCGCCCATTCCTCCCATAGTCAGAAGCAGCCTGCCCTGCCTCCCCTACTCTCAAGGGACTCTTCTCTGAAAGAACAACATTCCCTGGGCTTCTTCACTGAATTATTCATCTTTGCTGCCTGGGAATGACAACACTGCTCATTGGAAGCCCTGAGTGGGGGTGACCTACCCGGCCCAGCCCCCACCACGAGCCAGAGAAACAAAAGGGAGGAAGAGACACAGTGGCAGGGGCTGGAGGCTCCACCAAAGGGGCTGTGAGAGGGAGTTCCCGAGGCCCAGGGACTTGGGAGGGTGGATGGCACATCTGGAGACTCATGGCCACTGAGTGACCACGACGCTCCTCTGGGCTGTCATCCCTCTCCAAAGCTTTGGTCAAACCCAGAAGGCCTGTTCCCACCATCGCTTCCC
>CAUYRT010013198.1:0-29377 GCA_963574885.1 Lepilemur ruficaudatus | reverse complement strand
GTGTAAAGCTTTAAGAATAGACAAGACCAGGCATAAGAAAGAATTTCAGAGCTAGAAGACAGCTTTTTTGAATTAAGTCAGTCAGTAAAAAATAAAGAATAAAGAATTAAGAGGAATGAACAAAGCCTACAAGAATATGGGGTTATGTAAAATGCCCAAATATAAGGATTATAGGCAACCATGAGGATGAAGAAGAAAACACACATGCCTGGAAAACCTATTTGAGAGAGTAATTGAGGAAAACTTCCCTCATCTTGCCTCATCCAGGCACAATTAGCTCAATGAACACCTGGGAGATTCATTGCAAGGAAGTAATCACCAAGACATATAGTCATCAGACCAGCCAGTGTCAAGATGAAAGAGGAACTCCTGCAAGCTATGAAGAAAAAAAAATTAAGTAAATTACAAAGGAAATCCTATAATGTGAACAGCAGACTTCTCATGGGGGACCTTACAAGCCAGAAGGGATTGCGGCCCGATCTTTAGTATTCTTAAACAGAACCACTGCCAGCCTAGAAGTTTGTATCTTGCAAAACTGCGTTTCATATATAAGCAAGAAATAAAGACCTATCCAGGCAAGCAAACACTGAGGAAATTTGTCAAGACCAGGCCTGCCCTGCAGGCAATACTCAGAACTGTATTATACATGGCTCAGCCCAATAGACACCCACCATTCTAAAACCAACCAAAAGGTAAAGCACAGAGCTAATACAATATGGTAGCAGAAGAGATAAAACAAAGTAATAATGTACTATCCAACATGATGGAAAGAAATGCACCCAACATATCAACTCTATCAATCAACAGAAATGGTTTGAATGCTCCTTCCAAGAGACACAGTCTGATTGAATGGAAGAAAAATGTAGCACCCACTGTCTTCAAGAAACACATCTAACCCACAAAGAATCTTGCAGACTCAAGGTAAAGGGATGGAAAAATATATTTCATGCAAATGGAAAACAAAAGAGAGCAGGTATAACCATACTTATATCAGATAAAATTGATTTTAAATCAACAATGGTAAAGAAAGACAAAGGTGGTCATTATATAATGGCTATGGGAGCACTTCAACAAGAAGACATAACAATCTTAAATATTTATGCACCTAAAGCAGGAGCACCCAGATTTATAAAGCAAATTCTATTAGGTCTAAGCAAAGAGATAAATGACAGCATTATAATTGCCAGGGACTTCAACATCTCACTGACAGAGTTGAACAGATCATCCAAGCATAAAATAAATAAATACTGGACTTGAACAGGACTCTAGAACAAATGGGCCTAAAACACATGTACAGAATATCCCACCCAAACAATATTGAATATACATTCTTCTTATCAGCACATGGAACATTATCCAAGATTAATTTATCTTAGGGCACAAAACATGTCCCAACAAATTCAAAAAATTGAAATCATACCACATAACTTTTCATACCACACTGGCATAAAACTAGAAGTCAATTTCATAAGAAACAGTCAATTCTACACAGAGTCATGGAAATTAAACAACCTGCCACTGAACAAGTATTGGATCAACAATGAAATTAAAATGGAAATCAAAATATTTCTTGAACTAAATGACAAAGGGGACACAAGACATCAAAATTTATGTGATTCAGCAAAAGCAGTCATAAGAGGAAAATTCATATTCCTAAATGTCCACATCCAAAAGACAGAAAGATCACAAATCAAAAGTCTAATGAATCATCTCAGGGAACTGGAAAAGAAAGAGCAAACCAACCTCAAACCTAGCAGAAGAAAAAAATAACTAATGTCAGAGCAGAACTAAATGAAATTGATAACAAAAGAATTATACAGAAGATTAAGGAAACAAAAATTTGGTTCTTTGAAAAAATGAGTAAAATTGACAGGCCTGTCACTAGATCAACCAGGAACAGAAAAGAAAGTACCTTATACGTTCAACCAGAAATGAAAAAGGAGATAATACAATTGATACCATAGAAATACAAAATGTCATCTCTGAATACTATATAAATCTATATGCACATAAAATTGAAAACATTGAGGAAATGAATATATTCTTGGAAACACACAACCTCCCTAGTCTCAAACAGGAAGAACTAAAACTCCTGAACAGACGATATCAACTAACACAATTGAAGCAGCAATAAAAAAAAAAAAAAAATCCCAAGAGAAAAAAGGCCCAGACCAGATGGTTTCAAAAATTTTACCAGACCTATAATGAAGAACTTGTACTTATACTGTAGAAATTATTTCATAATTTCAGAAGAATCCACTCCAACTCATTCCTTGAAGCCCATAACACTCTGTTATCAAAGCTAAAAAAGGACACAACAACAAAAAAGAAAACTATAGGCCAATATTCCTTATGAATATGAATGGAAATATTCTCAATAAAATCCAAGCAAACCAAATCCAGCAGCACATCAGAAAAATAATAACAATCCACCACAATCAAGTGGGCTTTATCCCAGAGATGCAAGGATGTTCAACATACACAAATCTACATGTGATTCACCACATAAATAAAAGCAAAAACAAAGACCCTATGATCCTCTCAATAGACACAGAAAAACATCTGACAAAATTCAGCACCCTTAAGAGATCTTAAGATCTTAATAAGAGATCTTAAGAAAATAGGCATAGATGGAAAATACCTTAATATTATAAAAGCTATATATGACACACCCAACATCATACTGAAGAGGGAAAAGCTAAAACCATTCCCACTTAGAACTGCACTAGACCAGGTTGCCCACTGTCACCACTTTTGTTCAACATAGTGCTCGAAGTCCTAGCTAGAGCAATCAGGAAATAGAAGAAAATCAAGGGTATCCAAATGTAGAAAGAAGAGGACAAACCATTGCTCTTTGCTGATGATATGATCTTATATCTAGGAAACCCCAAAAATTGAGCCAGGAGACTCCTGGAATTGATAAACAAATTCAGCAAAATTTCAGGTTACAAAATCAATGTACACAAATTAGCAACTTTCATATATGCCAACCCAACAACAGTGAAGCTGAGAATCAAATTGAAGACTCAATATCTTTCACAATAGCAACAAAGAAAATAAAATACCTAGGAATATATTTAATCCAGGAGGTGAAAGACCTCTACAGGGAGAACAACGAAACACTGAAGAAGGAAAGAAATGGATGTAAACAGATGGAAAAATATACCATACTCATGGATGGACAGAATCAACATTGTTAAAATGTCTGTATTATCCAAAGTAATCTACAGATTCAATGCAGTCCCCATTAAAACAACAAAGTTATTTTTTTTGACCTAGAAAAAATAATTCTATGCTTTGTACAGAACCATAAAAGACCCCAAATAGCCAAAGCAACCTTAAGCAAAGAGAACAATTCAGGAGGCATCACTTTACTAGACTTCAAGCTGTACTAGAAGGCTATAGTAAACAAAACACCATTGTACTGGTCCCTAACTGAAACCTAGACCAATGGATCAGAACTGTGAACCCAGATATAAAACCATCCTCATATAGCCATTTGATTTTAGACAAAGCAGACAAAAACATACATTGGGGAAAATAATCCCTGTTCAATAAATGGTGCTGCGAAAATTGGATAGCCACATGAGACAGCTGAAATAAGATCTGCACCTCTCACCACTCACAAAAATTAATTCACAATGGATAGCAGTCTTAAACCTAAGGCATGAAACTATAAGATTTCTAGAAGAAGAGATCAGAAAAACTCATAGATATTGGCTTAGGGAAAGAATATATGAAGAAGGCCCAAAGGCAACCACAGCAACAAAACAAAAATAAATAAATGAGACCTGATTAAATCTAAAATCTGCACAACCAAGGAAACAATCAATAGAGCAAATAGACAACCTACAGAATGAGAGAAAATATTTACATACTACACATTTGATAAAGGACTAATAACCAGAATCTATAAAGAGCTCCAGAAGATCAGAAAGAAAATATAAAACAACCCATTCAAAAAATTGGTAAAAGACATGAACAGAAACTTTTCAAAACAAGATAGACTGCTGGTCAATAATCATATGAAAAAATGTTCAATGTCTCTAATCATCAGGGAAATGCAAATGAAAACCATGGTGAGATATCGTATAATTCCAGTGGGAATAGATTTATCAAAAAGTCCCAACATAGCAGATGCTGGTTTGAATGTGGAGAGAAAGGAACACTTATACACTCTTGGTGGGGCTGCAAATTAATACAACCTCTATGGAAAGCAGTATGGAAATACCTCAAAGAACATAAAATTGACCTAGCATTTGATCAAGCACTCTTACTACTGGGTATTTACTCAAAGGAAAAAAAGACATTTTATAAAAAAGACCCTTACACTGGAATATTTATAGCAGAACAAGTCACAATTGCAAAGATGTGAAACAACCCAAGGGCCCACCAATACATAAGTGGCTCAATAAAATGTGTTATATGTATACCATGAAGTATTGCACAGCCATAAAAAATGGTGAACTAATACCTTTTATAATAACCTGGATAGAACTGGAGACCATTCTTTTAAGTGAAATATCACAAGAATGGAAGAACAAAAACCATATGTACTCATTACTAAATTGAAACTTATAGATCAACACTCATGGTGTACATGTGGTAGTAAAATTCAATGGAAATCAAGCAGGTGGGGGGGAGGAGGGATGGTAAATTCACACTGAACAGGTACAATGCACACTATGTGGTTGATGGACACACTTATAACTTTGGCTCAAACTGTACAAATGCAATTCATGTAACCAAAATGTTTGTACTCACATAATATTCTGAAATAAATTGAAAAACCCTACAAAACACTGAGGATAGAAATCACAGATAACACAAACAAATGGAAAAACATACCATGCTCATGAATTAGTGGAATCAACATTGTTAAAATGTCTGTACTAGCCAAAGTGATTTACAGATTCAATGCAATCTTCATCATAATATCAATGCCATATTTCACAGATCTAGAAAAAATAATTTTATACTTTGTTTGGAAGCAGCAAAGAGCCCAGATATCCAAAGCAATCTTAAGCAAAAGGAACAAATCTGGGGGCATCATATCACCAGACTTCAAACTATACTACAAGGCTATAGTAATCAAAACAGCATGATGTTGGCATAAAAATAGAGATGTAGACCAATGGAACAGAACAGAGAACCCAGATATAAAACCAACATCATATTGCTATCTGATCTTTGACAAAGCAGACAAAAATATACACTAGGGGAAAGAATCTGTTCAATAAATACAGCTGGGAAAATTGGATAGCCACATGCAGAAGAATTAAACAGTTTCCATACCTCTCACCACTCATAAAAATTAATTTTAAGGTGGATAAAAGAGTTTAATATAAGGCATGAAACCATATAATTATGGAAGAAAATATAGGAAAAGCTCTTCTAGATATCAGCCTAAGCTAAGAATTTATGACTAAGAACTAAAAGTAGATCTACCATTTGATCTGGCAATCCCACTATTGGGTATTTACCCATAGGAAAAGAATTTATTTTATCAAAAAGATACCTTCAATCAAATGTTAATTACAGCACAATTCACAACTGCAAAGACGTGGAATCAACCCAAGTGTCCATCAATTCATGAGTGGATTAACAAAATGTGGTATATGTATACTCAGCCATTAAAGAAAAGATGAATTAATGTCTCTTGCAACAATTTGGATAGAGCTGGAGACAATTATCCTAAGTGAAGTATCTCAAGAATGGAGAAACAAACACCACATGTATTTGCTATTAAATTGGAACTAACTGATGAGCACACATGTACACAGAGGGAAATAAAAGCCAGTGGGAAGGTGAGAAGAGAGGACTGATGAAAACCTATCTAACAGGTATAATGAACACTATTCAGGTGATGAGTACATGTCTAGCCATGACTCAAGCATTACAAAAGTAATCCATGTAGCTAAAATCATTTGTACTCTTGTAATATTTTGAAATTTAAAAAATACACCTCTTGGTGAGTTTTCAGAAACTCAACAGCTGGAAGATCAAAGAAAAGAACATTACCACCTTCCCAGAATCCACAAATGTTCTGTTAAGTGAAAAATTACTTCCAAATGTCAACCCCTATATGGTAGTCCTATGCTATAGGGTTGGCTCTTTGGTTCTGGCTTTCTTTGCTGTGCATTAATTCTGTGAGAATTATTCCTTTTGTTATTAGTAGTTGTAAGTTTTTCTTCTCATTTGCTATTTAATTTTCTATTGTCTGTATATATGTACTCCAATTTATTTATCCATTATAAAGTTGAAGGGAATTTGAGTAGTTCACAGTTTTAGCTTATTACAAATGATGCTGCTATGTACTATTCATAATTTCATGTACTTTCTAGTATGTGAGTTTTGGGGGCCATATGTATGAATTGTTATGGGGCTTATACTTAGAAATGGAATTGCTGAATTGTAGAAAACACATATATTAAATAACTATAGCCAATGTATTCTAAATATTATTTTGTTCTTAAAGCTTTTTATAAACTATTTCGTTGCTGAATATTTTTGCCAACACTTAGTTTTATTTTAAATTTTATTTTATCAATTCTGATTTGGTTTTATTTTCATTTGAATTTACCTGTTGACTAAGGAAGTCATATGTTTATTGGCCAGTTGGACCAATTGTTGTGTCTTTTGAGCATTGTCAATTCAAGTCTTTTACCTTTTTTTTATCTGTGGTTAGCTCTCATTGATTTGTAGGGCTATTAAAATATGTGTATATATACTATAAATAAGTGATTTACTGGGTGAAGTATATTCTAAGATATGAAAAATATTAAAGTACATTTTTTAATGGTAATAATAATTTAATGATTCAAGATACAGAGGGAAGAACTGCAGGAGAGAACCCTTTGAGTTAGCAGTAGTGGAAAGGACCTGGTATTGCAGGAGAAGTTGAATATTGAGGCTATACCATAATTAACTTAAACTTTTGTTTGTCATTAAACGTTTCTGATCATTTACTTTTATAAATGTGAGGAATATTTTAAGCCAAGAAAATTATACCCACATATTGGATCATTTTCACTTTCTAAATATAGAAAATCTTAGTTAAAATGTAAGGAAATTAAGGTTTTTGTAACAAATATAATCCGAAACAAAAACCAAAAAACCAAAAACACTTTTACTGGCCTTTCTTTGCTTCTCTGGCCCCTCAAACATACCTGCATCTGTGAGTTCACACACACAGGCAGGTCTGGCACAGTTCCTCAGCAATACTGACCCTCCTCGCCATCAACTTTTCCCCAGTGTGCCAGTGCTTCAACATATTCAAGTCTAGAACATAGCTGAGGAGTGATCTTCTCCAAAACATGGGGCTCTTCTTCCTTTCCACAAGTCACACTAGGATTGAGCACTGTGCACTCATGTTTGTAGCCTTTGAGTCACAGCAGATCTTGTCCTTCCATTGATACTAATTTAGAATATTAGGTATCTGCCAAGACTCCAGACCCACCTCTGATCTAGAGACTCATTTTAAGCTTCTATGCTATGGGACTGGACTCTCAGTCTAGAGGTTCACCTTGAGCTCCAGAAACAGAGTTGGAACTGTAGAGGTTTCATGAATACCTGAGAATGATGCCCGGTGGTCTGTTCTGAGACCAGCCTCTAAATCAAATCTGCTTTCCTCAGATTTTCATGGTAGGAGCTGTAGGGGGTCCCAGGATTTTTTTTCCATCATGTGAACTCTGGATTTTTGGGGGGAGCATCCTTTTTATATATAACCCAAGCACTCATATTTAAATATTTATACATTTAAATATTAAAAAGTTTGACCTCTGAGAAAAGAATACAGAAGAGCAGTTTTTGGTGGTAGGAGACATTGCTATAATAGTTCAATATATAGTTCTGTGTAACCACATGATTATTGTTATTGTGAACATATAATAAACTGAATAATGAATAAGGTAACTTTGGCAAAGTAACATAACCATTGGTTAATGTCTAATTGAAAACAAATGGAAAAAAGGCGTGGCAGGTATTGTCAAATATTTATATTCAGCATGAAATATATAAAGATAATATTAATAGTGTGGTTTTAGACTACAGAGTGAGAAGGGAATATAAATTTTTGTTAGGGCTTACTCACACTTTGTGGCAGATGATGACTAATGAAAAACAAAACTCAAAATGAACTAGAGCAGTAAAATCACACCAGTTACACACTACTGACTCCTGGAGTTTCCTTTAAGAATTCCAAGCAGGAGGAGCACACTAGAAAGGCCGGACTCCAGCATCATTTCATTGGTCAGGACAATGAATATCTTGTTTTTGGATGAAAAGAAGAACCAATGAGTTGAAGAGATTCGAAGACATATTTCTTTTTGACAGTGAAAGAGGAAGAAGAGAGTAAACTGTGGGCATGATGCAGAAGAGGTTAGTATTAGGGAAGTTTGCACTTAGAAGTAAAATTAATAAAAAAGATTAATTCGAGTAGATATATTTAATGAAGCTTAGAAGATTAGTAAAAAGTAGACCTGTGGAGTCACTGCAGCTGTATCATTTTTAAGACTTTTATAAACCAAACACAGTCATTTGGGAAATATGGATGAGCTCTTTGAGCTAAGAATAGGGAGCTTTTATGGAAGGGAGATGTGTTCAAAACAATGATTTGTGTACGTAAGCTCATTCATAAGACTCAGAGTTTTCTGGTTTATTTCTGCCAACATCTCCAGTTATTTACAGGACTGTTGTTAACCCAGAGCTTTGTAATGAGACTAAGCCAAAAGGAAGGCTATAATGCTTGAGATGGAAAAATGTAAGGAATTGGCTATAGAGTTGGTGAGCAAAACAGTGAATGTCTGAGAGAGAAACCATCAAGATGAAGTTGGAGGAGAGTGTGCTGAGGCAGGATCTCCCATTCATTAATGGTGAAAGCAGAAATTATTTAAATTTTTCTGCAAAATTAATTAGTAGACAAAATAATATCATTTGACCTTGTAATTCCATTTCTCAGTATCAATTCTAAAGATAAATTGAGATGACAATTAAGTAGAAATAATAGGACACATCATGCAAAAATACTTAATTGATATAAAAGTTCAAAAATAGGGTAAATTAAATAAATTGTTAGATCAATAGAATGGACTAGTTATACTCTTACTTGTGTTTTTGAAGTAATTTTAGTGATGTCACTTAATGACTATGATATGAAGCTAAGAGAAAATATGAGCATATTACAATGTTTTTGTATGATTTTAATAAGTAAACATATTCATATGAATATGTTTGAAATGTTCATACACACGCACATTTATATATACATAAAGTAAAACCAAAGAGATACATCAAAATGTTAACATTGCTTATTTCTGTGGGGATAAACTTTTTCTTCTTCCTTTTACTTATTATTTTCTAAGTTATCTATAATAAACCTAAACTATGTATTACAATTTAAGGAAATGAAGCATCAGGATTGAGTGACAACCTGAGGGAAAAAGGAAATAGATAGTGATATGTCCTAGAGTTGCGCCTTCCTAAGGACTGACTGAATTTCTCTTTGCGGTGATGAAACAGAGCTTCTAGGCTCTGACATGACTGCTGGTATTTACTGACTAAAATTTTAAAAGGCCAAAATTTCAGTGTATCCCACGAGGCACTAAACAAATGTCTTAACATCCCTAGAGGTAGCATAGTTAACGCAGACTGGAAGATGATTAAAATAATAGCATCACCCAAAATAAGAAAAACTGAATACACAGAAGCATTAGTTGATGAAAGGACTTTGTAAATATGATTTGAATATTGAACACAGGAGGAAATGAGCTAACATTCATGCAGCCTCTGATCTAGGCCAGGTTCTGTGCCAGGTATGTTACATGCATCATAGAATGTTCATTTTACTGGTCACAGGCAAAGGTTGTCTGAATTGAACCAGAACTGAGACTCTGGAGGTCGGTATGTACAGGTGGGTAACAGCATCCCCTAGCAATTGTCTTTAGACTCAGCATAGTTAAGGGACACCTAACTTAATGATCAGTTACATTCCCTAATTTGCACAAGAGACAAAAATGAGCCTTACCTGCCATAGGAGTTCAGAACCATAGGAGTTCAGATAGGTACAGACCATAATGTGGAGAGAGGGCGTGGGAAGTGGGTAATCACATGTGTTCAGTGACATTCTTGACATAGAGGTCCAAAAATTGATTTGCTCTTCACATGTGCAAAGGTCCTTCAAGAGCCAAAATCTGACATTAATTGCTTTATGAATTAGCTCAAAAACTACTGCATCACCCACACTGTTGATAGCAAAGATAATATGTAGAAAAATCATGGAAATAGAAAACTATGAGTCACAGAATTATTTGGTTAAGGTGTACATTGAATGTGAAGAAGTTTTGGGGCACTTTAACAAATTCACTTCACCTATTTTTAACATATTCACAAATAGAATGTATGATAAAAATGTGTATCTTTTTAAATTGAAAATAACTCTTTTAATAAGCATAAAACAAAAATTATAAGTGATAGGAAACATTTTATTATGTGTCACTGCTTATTATCTTATTCAGCTGTAAATTAAATAATGATATGACTTACAATCAATTGCATTATGTATTTAATGAAATAAAGTAATAACTTCATCAGTTAGCATTTCATTCTGCTACCAGTATCAGATAACCTGTCCAACAGTGACTTAAATAAAGATGTTCATTATGTTCTTAACAAGAAGTCTCATGGCTGATTTGGAAACTCAATGTCATCAATGACCCAAATCTTTTTATTTTTTTCTCTCTGTCATCCTCAGTGTGTCAACTTTTCACTTTCATACTTGTTGCCTTGTTGCTGTAAGATGGCTGCTGTAACTTCAGGTATCAGATCTATATTTGAGGTAGAAAGAAGGAAAAACAGACAGTTTAAGATCTCACTCCTTGAAAGAAACTATCTTTCCTAAGTAACTGGAGGAGATTTTCTTATGTCTCGTTGGAGAAAATGTTTTGATTTGACTAAGCACAGCTGCAAAAGACTCTGGGAACGTGAGTATTGAGGAAGGAGTCCCCAGTCTAGTAAGGTCTAGAAAAAACTTCTTTTTTACAGTATTTTATATTATTGAGCAATCTGAATATGGCTGAAACTGGGAAGGCAGATGGATGAGTCCTTTGCTTGAACTGAATGATACAGGACGCGATCAGTTTGTTAGAAGAAGAGTATTGGATGAAAACAAGAGGGTAGAAGTGAAGGCAAGTGGAGCACTGGCTCTGGGGTTTAATCGGCAGCACCCGTCATAAGGTCATGGAAAAATTCAATCCAACTCGGTGGTCAGTATTCTATTCAAACAAGGATTTTAATGGAACTCCAAGCAGTGAAATCTTCACGAGTTTGCAGACACCTTGTTTGATGCTCCTGTTTCTAATGTCAGGTTGCCCTCTAACCACCCCTGATGGGTAATTTGGCAATCACTTGCAGTTCCTTTCAAATGTAGACTCTAGTATCTTCGTGGATCTAAAAGCTTTGCAAGGTCGCAAAGACTCAAGATATAATCAATCTTGCTGAAAATCCCACAGAGACCTTGGTAAAATGTTTTCCAGTAACTGGATATTTGCTTTATTCTTTTTCCTTTGTCTGGTACCTTAGTCTATTTGGAAACTAATTTCTTGCATCTTAAACCTAGGGAGTTCCTTGAATAGTTTAAAAAAACCTATAGTAGTCAATTGTCTCCAAGTGCTAGAAATCATTGCTTTCTTATATGCATTAAAGTTACTTCACTCCTTGTTTGATCCTTTTCATCCTACGATAAGTCCCCTGAGCACAAGGACAGCATCACTTCTTTGTATTTCTAGTAGAACCTTGCATTGAATTTGCATAGGTAGTTGATACCATAAATATTGCTGAATGAATGGATATAATTACATAAGTAAGAACTATTAGAAACTGTCTGAAATCTGAGAGATGTCTGAATCTCAGGAAAAAGGCTAGTCACTCTGTAGAATCTGAACTCCCAGAAACCTGCCTAATCCACTCCCCAAATTCATCGGGGCCCATGATCACTTCAAAGTTCTTATGACTATGGATGCGCTCATAAATTATGTGCACTAATATTCATTACCAATGTGGTCAGCCAGAAATCTAACAGTCATCAGCTATTTGTTTATGTAGATTATAAACATATAAATGTTCCTAGTTACCTGGTAGCCATTGTGTCCTCTCAACAAACATCTATCCTTATTCCCAATCCCCATGGCTTCTATCTTTCATTCAGTCATTGTTTTCCCTAATGCAAATATACACATTGCACTCAGACATCTAAATTTTTACTTACTCAGTTTCTTAGGGGGGCTATATCAATTGTCTCTTGCTGCAAAGCTAATTATCTCAAAATACAGTGGCTTGAAACAAAAAGTATTTCATTATATCCCATAATTTTGTTGATTAGTATTTGGACATGCTTGGCTGAGCGGTTTTCTCTACTTGACATTGATTGGCATCACCCATGGTATTCAGCTGAATTGTCCTGGAAGGTTTGCACAGCTTCATTCTCATGCCTGGCACTCACACGGGGTGTCTGGAAGGCGGACCTCAGCTGGGTTCTTTGCCTTCATCATGTAGTCAGAGCTCTTCTCCACCTGGTTAATCAGATTTTTAAATGGAAGCTCAGAGCTTTAAGAGTTCAACAGTTACAGTCCTCTTAAAATCTAGTCTTGTAATTGGCATAGTGACACCCCATTTCACCATGCCATATGTTCAGAGGAATGTCAATCCAGTGTGGATTCAACAGGAAGAGAAATAGATCCAACTTCTCAACGGGAGAAATATCAGAGAAGTTGTAGATATTGTTACTCTGCTACCATCTGTCCTACAGCCACAAATTGTTTCATTTCTCCTGCATGCAAAATGTATTCACCCCCCTGCAAGACACTCAAAGTCTCATCACATTATAGCATCATCTTTAAGTCCAGAATCTTGTTATCTCAACGAGGGCAAATTTTAGATGAGTATCCTTAACAGTGGTTCCTTGAATATGGTTCCTCTTTCTCTGAAAACCTGTGAACTAAAGACACAGTCATCTGTACCTCACACACCCAGCAAACAATGTGAGACAAAGTTAGGCTAACCACAGTAGACACTCTCCTTCAAAATGTGGGAAAATAATAGTCATATAACAGACACTGGTCCATAGCAACTCTGCATCCAGCCAGGTACATGATGCCAGTTCCTTGATCAAGGCTTTGTTCCTAGGAAATATTCTTAGCTGTGTTTAGATCCACCCTTCATGGATTTGAGTCATCCTTTCTTTTTTTATAAGAAATGCACCAGTTTTGTAGCTGAATAGCCTTCTCAGCCTACTTCCTGCCCACGGAAAGTTAGAAGAACAAATACCAAAGTTTTATTTTTTTCATTTTATACTGTCTGTGTCTGTCTGAGTTCAAATTGACAGTCTTTCATGTAGTGCAAATCTTTTAAAATAGTGCAGGTATCTAATACATCAATTTATATTTTACTCCATTAGACAAAAGCCGCACTCATATTACTTCACAAGACTGGTACTTACCTGCCTTGGGCAATTTGTAAGGCTTTTGGAAAAAATATTCTTAAGATTCTTAAATACTGTTGCCTATCACTCTGGTCATGTTCATCCCTCACTCCGGGATTGATTAAATTAAAAGCCTTCTGCACAGTCAAGGACACAATCAACAGAACAAACAGACAACCTATAGAATGGGAGAAAATATTTGCATCCTGATAAAGGGGACTGATAACCAGAATGTACAAAGAACTCAAGCAAATTAGCAAGAAAAAAGTCAAACAACCCCAATAAAACGTAGGTGAAAGATATAAAGAGAAGCTTCTCAAAAGAGGATAGACAAATGGCCAATAAACATCAAAAAATGTTCAATGTCACTAATCATCAGAGAAATGTAAATCAAAATCACACTGAGATATCACCTAACCCTAATGAGAACAGCTTTTATCAAAAAGTCCCAAAACAATAGATGCTGGCATGGATAAGAAAGGAACACTTATACACTGTTGGTGGGACTGCAAACTAGTGCAACCTCTATGGAAAATAGTATGGAAATTCCTCAAAGAACTAAATGTAGACCTACCATTTGATCCAGAAATTCCATTATTGGGTATTTATGTAGAGGAAAAAAATCATTTTATCAAAAAGACACCTGTGCTAGAATGTTTATCGCAGCACAATTCCCAATCACAAAGATGTGGAATCAACCCAAGTGCCCCCCAATTCATGAATGGATTAATAAAATACGGTATAGGTATACCATGGAGTACTGCTCAAGCATAAAAAAAAAAATGAGTTAACACCTTTTGCAACAATCTGGATGGAACTGAAGACCATTCTCCTAAGTGAAGTATCAAAAGAATGAAAAAACAATACCATGTGTACTCACTATTAGATTGGAATGAATGAACCGATCATCACTCATGTGCACAGATGGATGTAAAACTCAATGGAAATCATGTAGGTGGGAGGGTGGTGAGGGGTATGGGTAAAATTATACCTAATGGGTATAGTATACACTATCTGGGTGATCAGCACACTTTGACTCAAACAGTACAAAAGCAATCCATGTAAGCAAAACGTTTGTATCTCCATAATATTCTGAAATTTAAAAAAATAAGAAATATACCTAACTAATGAACACTGTGAACTAGCAAAGAGGATTTTTTTCTGCATTACTGCAAGTCATAATGTTGTCAAACTTTCCAGTACTACGTAACTAGGGTTCCCTTTTTTCTCAGTTCCGGTAATGTTCTCTTCATTGTCTTTCAAGCATTCATGAACAATCTCCCCAAAGTTCTTCCAGCTCTCACTAACAGTCTCCTTGAGGCCATCGTAGCTTCTTTCTGCCTAGTCCCAATGCCAGTGCCACCAGCTGTAGATGTTTGTATTGGAGCTCCCTACTCCTGGGCACAACAGGTATCTGTTGCTCTGCAACAAAGTATGCAAGCTTGGTGGCTTGTGATTTACTTAAATCACAATTTTGTAGGTCAGGAATTGGGACAGGCCTTAGCTAGGTGATTCTTCTGCTCTCCGTGACATCAGCTGGGATCACCAGTGGTCTTGACCTAATACGGAGGTTTATCTGGAGGGTCCAAGTCAGCTTCATTTACATGCTTGGTACCTTGGAGGGGACGCTGGGAACACTGGACTAAATTAAGCCCATTTTCTTCTTCATATGATCTCAGACCTCTTCCCACCCCCACACGTGGTTTTCCTTGAAGGGTAGTCATATTTCTTACATGGTGGACTCATAAACTGACAGTTTTTAAGAAGAATTGGCCCCAAATTGGCATAGATTCACTTCCACTCTATTGGTCAGTAACAGATCAGGCCAGATTCAAAAGAAGAGGAAATACAGCCATTCTTAAGGGAAGGAGTATTAAATAATTTACAACCCCTCATCTTACTCTTCCCTCAATGTTTATTTGCATAATCTGAGGTCTCGCTATGAGTAACACATATGAATTCCCCAAAGGCTTGCAACAAAGGTCTTAGCAGCTTTTAATTTTGGGAGTTTGCATATCCAACATAAAAGCCATTTAAAAAAATACAGTCATGCAAGGCATAAAAATGTCGTTATCAACAATGGACTGCATATACCAGGGTAGTCCCCTAAGATTATAATGGAGTTGAAAACTTCCTAAAACCTAGTGATATCATAGCTGTCATGACATCTTAGCACAACATGTTACATGTTTGGTGATGTTGATGTAAACAACCTATGACACTGCCAGTCACGTAAAAGTATAGCACATACAATCATGTATAGTATCTAATACTTGATAATGATAATAAATGACTATGTTACTGGTTATGCATCTATTATTCTATAGTTTCATTATCATTTTAGAGTATACATCTACTTATAACAAAGGTTAACTATAAAATAACTTCAGGCAAGTCCTTCAGGTGGTATTCAAGAAGAAAGAATTGTTATACGAGATGACAGCTCCATGTGTGCTATTACTTCTGGAGACCTTCCAATGTGACAAGACGTGTACATGGAAGAAAGTGATATTGATGATCTTGATCCTATGTAGGCTGATGTGTGTGTTTGTATCTTAGTTTTTAACAAAAAGTTTATAAAGTAAAAAAAAAAATTAAAATCTTAAAAACAGAAAAGGCTCATAAGGACACAAAGAAAGAAAATGTTTTTATACAGCTGTACAATGTGTTTGTGTTTTAAGACGTGTTATTATAAGAGTCAAAAAGCTTAAAAAATTAAAAAATTTATAAAGTAAAAAGTTATACTAAGCTAAAGTTAATTTATTATTAAAGACAATATTTTTGTATAAGTTTAGTGTGGCCTAAGTGTCCAGTGTTTATAAAGTCTGCAGTAGTGTACAGTAATGTCCGAGGCCTTCGCATTCACTCAACGCTCAACCCTGATCCACCCAGAGCAACCTCCAGTCCTGCAAGCTCCATTCACAGTGAGTACCCTGAATAGGGGCTCCTTTTTTTTCTTTCTTTTATACCACATTTTTACTGTACCTTTTCTATGTTTAGACATGCTTAAATACACAAATACTTACCACTGTGTTATAATTGCCTACAGTATTCAGTATAGTAATACGTGCACAGGTTTGTAGCCTGGGAGCAATAGGCTGTACTGTATAGCCTAGGTGTATAGTAGGCTACCTCATCAGGGTTTGTGTAAGGGCACTCTCTGATGTTTGCACAAAAACAAAATTGCCAAACAGCACATTTTTCAGAATATGTCCCTGCCTGTCATTAAGCCATGCATGTGTACTGCTTCACGTTCCTACACTCTTCATAATTGGTTCATCTCTTTCTCATATGCAACCTACTTCTTTCTTTTCTTCTTCTCACTTTACCCCAGTCTCGCTTTTACCCCAGGAAAATCTATCTATCTCTTCTTATTTTCTCTCTTTTTCTTCCTTCATCTTTTATTTATATGCTGAACAAAAGGCTCAGCTTCACACTCTTCAAGGGGTCCTCACTGCTTCTTGGAGCCTACACTCCAGCCCGATCCCATGCAACTTTCCCCTTTGCTCTCTGAATTCCTGCCACATCATTTGTACTTTGCAAGCCCTTCCTGCCTACGGCATGTGTGAATGTTTGCAACAGTCCTCTGTTGTGATTTACTGGTCAATATGTCTGTTCCACTGAATTGTAAGTTCCATGAAGACAAGGGCCTCATCTGTTTAATCATTATTGCATGCTAGTAGCCACAAGGTAACTGAGACATATTTGGTGCTCAGAAATTATTTGTTTAATAAGTAATTAGAAATATGAATACTGTCAAATTTAAGTAAAAAATTAGCAAAAGAGATTTGACTATACACAGGAAAATAGTTAAAAGTGTTAAAAATGAAATTGCAAATTGTACCCAGTGTCACACTAACTACTGTGGACCAAAATAAAATCTTAAGGCTCACCCAACACCAGCTGACTGAATGGACCCCCTTTTGACCAAGGGGATATCCTCAAACTAAATTGCCTGCCTCAAGGAGGGAGGTCAGATATGCCTCATCATTCCCCCCTCCCTTTTTCTTGGAGACATCCTTTGTAACTGATTAAAAGGCTTAAGGGTATGCAAGGCAAACCTGCAGGTCCTCAATTTACACAACAAACGTATGTCTAGTGGCTTGTTTCTGATTAACAGCTCCTTATCTTAAAACATTCCAAGCCTTTAGACAAAGCTTCATGTCTTTAACCAATTACAAGTCAAAGAATCTTTAAACCCACCTATAACCTGTAAGCCCCGACTTTGAGATGACCCACCTTTTTGACCCAAACCAATGTATGTCTTCTATGTATTGATTTATGACTTTACCTGTAGCCCCTGTCTCCCTGAAATGTATAAAACCAAACTGTAACCCAGCCACACCGAGTCCACTTGCTCAAGGTTTCTTGGGCATGGCTCTGGGTCACAGTCCTCAAATTTGGCTCAGAATAAATCTCTTTAAAATTATTTTCCAGAGTTTGGCTTTTTTTTCGATTGACACTACCAAAGCCCATGAAAATGTCTAGGAATCCTTTGAGCTACATAAATGTTCTTCTACTTCCCCCAATTCTGATATTCAAGGTGAAGATATACAACATGTAATTATGTCCAATTGATTCAATTTTAAAATTTTTAAGGTTAAAGCAATATTTCTTTCCTTTGTTGGATTAAATAAAGTTTTTGGAGGATAAACAGGTAAGTAAATCAACATTGCTAATCAGCAACGCGTATTCTTATTTTTCAAAGTGCCAAGTTTTGGAGCACAACCACATTAAGTGGAAGACTGCCAAAATAAGCTGTAAATATAGAAACATAAATATTTAGGTCACTAAGTATGAAATGCCCAATTTTGAATTAAAAGTATAGTTTATTATATCTCAAACAGGAAGCAGTACAATTAATCAAAGCAAGGGGTGGGGGAGCTTTTCATGTTCAAAGGCTGAATTAATTTAGCTGTAATCAAATAAGGCCACATTCAAGAAACTTCAATTAGATATACTTAAAAGTGTACATTATTTTGTAAAAATCTAACTACTATACTTAACAATTTGAAAAAATGAAAACTATTTGTTAATTTCAAAGTTAACTAAGCCTTTTAATGACTTTGTTGTGTCTGTTTTTTGTTGGAAAGCATTTTAATATTTGGTTGCAGCATGGAGGTCTGCAGTTTCAGTTGATCCTCCAGATGGGTGTCAGTCATTTGTGACCTTAAGGGCAACTTGATCTGGGTTAGGTAGGAGAACGTAGATTTGCAGCAATAAGTGGTTGAAAAGCAAGAAAGCATTTTTCAGGTGTATTGCCTTAAGCATGGGCATTCTCCATTTTTCCATATTTCAACTGGATCTTTCTTAGCATCAAAAAATGGACTTTAAAATGTCACCTACTGAGAGCTCAATCAAGTCCATCTGTAGTTTTTTAGGTGCCTTAGTGATATCAACTAGGTGAAGCTGAAATGCTCATTTGAGTGTGATGTCCTGATTCTCAAAGTCAGTGAACCTTTCATTGTATTTTCTAATTAATAGGTCTATAACAGCTGCATATTCTTCAAATGATTCATATATATCATCCTGCTCATCAGTGACCTTTACTAACTGGGGAAAATGCTCATTGAAAATTTCCTTTTGAAGAACTGTTTTGAAAAGAAATAGTTTTTGTTCAAAATGCTTGAATTTTTTTGCCACTTACCATGTATAAACTTAGTTTTTGTTTTTCTGCACTGTTTTTGTTTTTGTTTTTGTCTTTTGAGACAAAGTCTCACTCCATTGCCCTGAGTACAGTGCAGTCGTATCATCATGGCTCACTGCAACCTCAGACTCTTGGGCTCACATGATACTCCTAACTCAGACTCCCAAGTCACTAGGATTATAGGCACATGCCACCACATGTGGCTAAAGTTTTTTATTTTTTTATAGAGACAGGGTCTCACTATTGCCCAGGTTGGTCTTGAACTCCTAGGCTCAATCAATTCTCCTGTCTCAGCCTCCCAGAGTGCTAGGATTACAGATGTGAGCCACAATACCTAGCCTAGACTTAATTTTACCTTGCAAAGAAATATTTAAGTTGTTTTATTTTGACATTATATCACACAGAAATGCTTCATTTCTATAGAAATATTCTTTCAATAACTCACATTGCTAATTCTATTCTTCCTAAAATTTAATTTCTTTTCCCACAGAGATAAAATCTTGGCTAACACCTGTCCCTGTGATAGCCAATGTACTTTAGAATGATGCAGCAAATCCACACTGAATACCTCATCCTTCAACTTTAGCATGTTACGAAACTGATGTTGCCATGTTGCATTTGCATGAACATAGTTAACAATACCTATAACTTGTTGAAAAGTGTCAATTAAAATAGTACCTTTAGCACAGAGGTTTTGCTGGGCAAGATACAATGAAAAGAAATGAGAACATGTGGATCTGTCAACACATTTTTTTATCTGTGCAATAAACTCTTCACATTTTCCTGACATGGAAGGTGCACCATCTACACATACACTCACTAAATTTACCAAATTCAGTCCAACTTGAAACATTTATCTTGAAAGTTGTTGAAAATATCTATTTCCTGTGTTCTTTTCACAAGAGTGCCCAAAGCAAATAACTCTTCATAGCAAACAAAATCTAGTATGACCTGAATGAAGTATAAAACCTGCACTGAGTCAGTAGTATCAGTTGATTCATCCAAAGTGACTGAATAATATATATTTTCCTTTTGAAGTCTTGCATGTAGTTCTTCTATTAAGTTGAAGGCTAATTCATGCTGCTGATAAATTATGGTTCTCCTTGAAAAAGGCAGTTGTTTGTACTTTGAAACATTACTGGGGTCTAAGCATCCTACAACTTCGACAATGCATTCTTTCACAATTTCTACATCACTGAATGGCCTCTCTTTTCTCCCAAGTATATAAGCTACTTCATAAGTTGCTTCTGTGGCATTATTTTCAGGTCTTATTGATGCTTGAAAGAATTGTCTTTGCTTTTGCTTCCCATCTTTTAATTTCTGCAATACAACCATCCATGCCTCTCCCTCTAATTTAAAATATGTGTAGTCCTTATGACTGTTATAATGCTGATGAGCATTGAATTATTTTAATGTTGATATTATAATATCACAAAGCAAGCAAATCATCTTATGTTTTGCAGAAACATTATAATATTGCAATTCCCAATCCTCATTAAAAAATCTGTTTTCTTCCATCAGCGTTCTCTTGGTCTTCTTCGACATTATGGGCTGTGAAGCAGATAGAATTAAAAAATACTGTTGAGCTGTGCAACTATTCACAAATTCCACTTCAAACAGAAACACAGTGCACTATTGTCAAAAACTGATAACAGACTGGCGTACTTGACCCCCATGAACTCTTGCTAACTGGCCTCATGCAATAGTGGTGCCAGTCAGGCAGGGGAAGTTAGAACTACATCATGAGCACTGCAGTCATCAATTTAGCCCTAAAGGCTTACAAATGTTCTAATTGTGCCGGTCAATCTGGGAGGATTATTTCATTTAAGCTTTTATTCGTTGGTATTTTAAATGTGTTCATTTAAAAAATAAAATAAAGCTATAAAAGATGAACAAAAATTTATTACTAAAAACAAAAGGATTTTTTATGTAAAATTTGGATTCAGTCAAAAGGCTGCACATAAGGACCTAGAAGGCCATGTGGCCTTAAGGCTACAGGTTCCCCAATTCTGGCTTAACCTATTGACACAGTTTGTCATCTTAACAGTAGATTGTTTATGCCACCCACAAAGAAGCCTGGAAAGTGAGTGGCAGTGAAATTGTGTAAGGTGTTTTACACAGCTTGTTGAAAATTGAATATTCTTTCTTGCAAGAAGTGGTCCAAAGCCTGGAAGTAGAGGTAGTCAGTGCAAGGTCCAGTGAATATGGTGGATGATAGAGTTTCCAAGTCCAACTGCTGTAGTTTGAGCAGCATTGTTTTTGTGACATGTGGTTGAGCATTGTCTTGCAAGATTAGTCTGTCTCTATTGACTAATCTTGGCTTCTTAGTCACAAACATCTTCATCATTTCATCCAATTGGTTGCAGTAAACATCCGCTGTAATCGACTGACTAGCTTTCATGAAGCTATAGTGGATAATACTAGCACAGGACCACCAGACACCATTAGCTTTTTTTGATGTATATTCAGTTTTGGACTGTGTTTTGGAACTTCATCTTGATCCAATCATTGTGCCAAACAGTTGCAATTGTCAAAAAGAATCCATTTTCCATCAAGTGTAACAGTATGGTGTAGAAATTATTTGCCTCTATGTCGTGACAGCAAAGGCAAGCTTCGAGATTATTTCTCTTCTCATGCTCATTTAATTCATGCAGAACCCATGTATCCAGTTTCTTACCTTGCTCATTTGTTTCAAATGGTCCAATATTATTGGAATAGGAATGTCAAACCTTGCTGCTAAATCACACATAGGTTGAGATGGATTCGCTTCCACTACAGCTTTCAGCTCATCATTATCCACCTTGGTCTCAGGTTGCCCATGTAGCTCATTTTTAAGATTAAAATCACCAGAACTGAACTTCTCAAACCATCGACATACTGTGTATTCATCAGCCACATCCTTCCCAAACACTTTGTTGATATTTCAATCTGTCTGTGCTGCATTGGTTCCACGATGGAACTCATATTAGAAAATAACACTTATTTTTGACTTATCCATGGTTTCACAAAAATTGCTCTAAAAATAATTGAAAGATAATCACAAGCCAAATGTGTTTGAAAGACTGAGGATGTACCTTCACAATGAAAATAAACCAAGAAGTGTCAAAGTGAAATGTTAGAAATAATCAATTAGCAAACTTAGTACTTCAGAAAATTGGACATTTCATACTTAATAACCTAATAGGTTATATAGCATTTAAAAGCAGTGTGGTATGATTTTTGAAAGCCATTTTTATCTTCAGATTCTTTTATAATATGAGTGTAGGGACAGCATTTTGGAAGGTTCCTAACTTGTCTCCTGTTTACTGAATGTAAACAATGAATGTGAGTATTTCTTGAGGACTTTCTCCATTCTCATTGTATGAGTTTTAAGTGTTATTAACACATTAAAAATTGTAGGTCTCCCACCACATAAGATTGTTTTATTATTGCAACCTTTGAAATCAGTGAAGTTTAGTAAGTATCTTCTAAGGCAGCAGTATGGGTTTAGTATACTATAAATGCTTATTATTGTCTCTAGAATATTTTATGTTTGCTTTCTTCACATACTGATGAGATATAACTTTTCTCAACACATATTATTGATTTTAAAGAATGAATCATAGACTATGAGCCCTGAAAAGGACCTTAAGAAGTTATCTATTTCATATCCTTGTCTCCATATAGGTCCACCCCATCCTACACTGGATAGCATTCATTGATTCAATTTTTAAAGACCTTTGCAGGAAGAGTGTATTCAGTTTTCATCTGTAGCACATTTCAGTGTTTAATAAACCATAAGGCTTAGGATTTTTTCCCTTATATTCATCCTAAATTACTGATAGCACATGGATTTAGAGTCAATCTTAAGTAACTAGAATAAATTACCTCTGCTATGAAAATAGACACCCACTCTGAATTTGAAAAAGTGTTGTCTGTGTGAAATAAACTGAAAATATTGCTTCTCAGGATGGAGTGTGTGATTTCCAATCAAGTGTCCCAACTCCACAAAGTACTTGTGCTGCAGTAAGCTGGGTCACCATCATCCAGTGATCTTTGTGCAGCTCTCCAGGACACTTGTGACCAGGGTAAACACCAGAGCCAAAATGGAAAGCAAAGGCTCAACCAAGGATACAAGTCAGACAAATTGTGGTCAAGCTGTCTGGGTGATGGGTTATGCACACAGGAAGGCATCCCACACTGATCTCGGCAACCACACTATGCCTAAGCACATGAGGACAAGCTGAGCCAAGGTCCCTGTGTGTGCTACTGCTTTGTGAACTAGAAGGGACTTCACCAACAGAGATTCTTTTTCCAGGAGTATTTTCTTATAATACTACTATATTATCTGTGACTGCACAACTTATCTTTAGATGAAAGTCTTTTTCTTGTCCTCTATTTTGCTTTACGTTTGACCTTGGCATCTGGTAAGTTCGTATGGAAGAAAGCCAAGAGTTAATGTGAACAGTCAGCATACTCTAGAGATGGAAGAAGGTGGTGGTTCAAATATAAGCTATTGGAGTCGGCTAGTCGTATATTCAAGTTCTTATTAGTTGTGTAACTTTGGGTAAACTATTTAAGCTTTTTAAAAGCCACTTCCTTCAGTGGCTTTTAAAGTAAAGTAGAGATAACTATATCTACATCACAAGTTTACATGAGGATTAAGTGACATAATCCAGGAGAAAAGTTTAGTACTCAACTCTTATCTCTGGCAGTTAATGTATGCAAGCGTGAATGTGCTAATATTAAAGTAACTTCATTTATTTTTAATTCAGTAAGCATTTGCCTGTCACCTGCATAAGCATAAGATCTAGGTTAAGATCCTTTGGTGGAATCATGAATGAAATAGACAAAGATCCTAAATTTAATCTATGTAAGAAGAAATGTGAGATCTATCTATAAAAATGTAGATATTCATAAATATTTGTGAATATTGTCAACCAACATTCTCCTGCCCCGCCAAAAATGAAATAAAAACATCATTATAATGCAAGAGTAGACAGATTGGTATAGAGAAATGTAGAGACGAAGAGTCATGTAAGTCAAAAGAGAAGAAGTTAGAAAATTTCCAGATATGTAGTTTAGGAAGCTGCAAAAGGGAATACTGAAAGTTTATATGTTTCGTGGTCTAGTAGAGATATCTTTCACCCCATTTGTCTTATCAACATCACACATTATTAGCAGTTATTAAGAATCCATAGAAATGCCTTATTTTTTATGTTCAGCTGTCCATTCAAAAGGAGAGTGATACCAAGTCTTACTACATTTAAACATCTTCACAAATGGGTAACAGAATAGAAGATCAATCTCTAATGAAGAAGATTTTACTCTTCTGTTTGTGGATACCTCTTCACCCATGCGGAAGATTAAGTTCCCTTTTGTGTAGGTTTCTATCTGATTCTCCCTCTTTTCTCCACTTGCAACTTCTCCCCTCTATTAGCTCATTCTGCTCAGTTCAAGTCTCCAACTCTAATGTATATTCCTTGAATCCTTCATCTTTATTGTATTCTCGTATCCCAGCTAAGCTGCTTTATAAGTAGTTTGTGAGACTTTTGGCTTTTGGACAGCATGTAAAGCTTAGAATCCACCACTCCATTTTAATGACAACTAAAAGACAACTAAAAGACTAACTAAATTGAAAAATCAACAACTCTTCCTACATCTGGCAGGGAAGTGAGGCAACAAAGCAGAGTGGTATCTCAAAAATTGGAGAGACAGACACGTGAACACAGACAATCACAATTCACAGAAGCAAAAACACTTGAGCACCGTCAATGCATGAGTGGATTGTTAAAATATGGTATTTGTTCACAAAAAGTGCATTTTTAAGAAAAGGGAATTTCATGGGCAAAAGCATAAATATAAACAAGCATGACAATGTCAAAGCATGTTAATGGGCAAAAAATTATTAAGATTATTTAAGGAGAGGAGTGGATAGGTGATGTAGAAATCAGTAAATAACAGGAATGAGTTTTTAAAGGCATGGATTTGCATCATTGTTCTGCAACTTAATATCTAGGTCTCTCTTCATCAGTAGATTATGGACGTTAATCTACCTTAACTGCTTTACAAAATAATTGTTGACACTGCTGCAGCAGGTAGGACCCTTGCCTTACCTTTACCAAATACTCTCAAAACCATGACACTGGCTCCTAAGAAGTACCAGCCCCAGCCTTCCCTCCATCTGCTATCAGGGGGGATTTGGACACTAGTTTGTATGACAGTGTTACAATACCTTGTACCAATAAGCAACAACTACAAAAGCTTAAATACTTTGGAATAATTGATTAATTATTAGGAAGATAAAAGTAGGTAAAGGTAATACTTTATTAACTCCTTGACATGGTAAAAAAAAAAATAGCTGTGAATGACATTTTGAGGTCACTTAAGAAAATTTGAATATGGACTCTGGAGTTGATGATAGTACTATATCAATGTTAAATTTTCTGATTTTGACAAATCCTCTGTGGTTATTTAAGACAATGTCTCTATTCTTAGGAAATGAACAATGAAGTATTTATAGGTAAAGGGGCATGATGTCTCCAACTTAACTTTCAAATGGGTATATAGATATATACACAGACGCACAAGTTCCTTGCTCTCTTTTTGCAATTTTTCAATAAGTTTTAAATATCATTTTAAGAAGAAGAAAAGGAGATACCACACCATCCAATGAGCCATTAATTTATTTGCCACAACCACCTGGAGATGAATGACAATACAAATGACTCCAAGGGAATTTCCAAGAGAGATGGAAGAATACACCTTTTGGGGCAAATAGATCTTTGATCCCCCTCTCATCATAGCATGTTAATAGCTGCCCACTCCAACACTGCTAGTGCTAACCCCTGCCTGCCCTGGAAAAAATGACTCAATTCTTGATATAACCTAATTTGTATCATGTAAATTATTACTCAGTTAATTTGGCCTGAATTTTTTTAAGACCAGTGCAAGCAAGCATCCTTCCTTGAGTACTCCTTCCTCAGATTCAAGGTGTTCCAGTAAGTCTTATCACTATGTACTGCATAATGTTTTGGTCAAAGATGAACTATATGTATGACATTGGTTCCCTAAGATTATAATACCATATTTTTACTGTGTCTGTTTTATTTTTTGATATGTTTAGATACACAAACACCATAAACCAATCTGCCACTTGGCAGGATAAGCTACTTAGATTTTCCATTCACTGAAGTCTTCAGTTTCAGCTATAAAATGGAGATATTAGTTCCTGCTCTCCTTATCTTAAAGGATTGTGGGGAAAACAAACAATGATGTGCATACAGATTTCTGTAAACTCTAAAACTGAACACAATGTAGGAATGTATATAATTTAATTGTTATGTCAGAGAATGAAAGATATGCTTGCATGGAGTTTAACCCTTCCTGTCCTCTCCTCTGATTTATTCCTGGGGCCTAAATTGTAGTGAATCTTAAGGTACCTTGATTCCTACTATTAAATTCTCTTATGAAGTACTTTTGGTATGTTGTAAAATGAATGCTGAACTTTTGCTGTCCACAGCACTGCATAGAGTATAGTGCAGATAAATTACTAAATAAATATTTTAGAGCAAGCTAGAGTGACAAATAACACTTCAAAAAGCTAACAAAGAATCTTTGACTTTCTCATGCATATACTAATTTGAATAGCACTTGGTTTCAGAGATCACTAATAAAAAACTCATTTTACATTGATATATTTAAATTAAGTTTGGCTTGGTCTGCTTCTTAAATCCTGTAACTCTCATCTCAAGGTAAATTTATTTAAGATGAAAATAAATCCTAGAATAATAGAGCTTGTTTTTCCTTTTTTCTAAAACATTCTTACTTTTTAAATTAAATAAGTAACTAAGTAATAATCTTATTGAAACATAAATAAACCAAAGCAGAATCAGAGTAAAAAAATGCAAATACTGTTTAACATTTCTTCATCTTAATCCAACCCCAAAGGTAACCACTATTAATAGTTTGATATGCATTTCTATAGTCTTTTCTATATATTCAAAGAGATGAAGCAAATAAATACATAGCTTGAGTTTTTCCTTAAAGAATGTTGCACTAAACATGTAAATCTATAACTTAATTTTTCTCATTTAAGTTAATTTTATAGTATGTTTAAAGCCTATACTTGAAGATATTCCTCATGCTACTTTGGTAATTAATTTTTAAAAATACATTACCCAAGTTGGAGAACACTGATCAAGTGTATACTATTTCATTGCATGAATGTACCATGATTTACTTACATTCGTCTACCAGTGACAACTGGGTTGTTCCTAGCATTTTACTGTCACAAACAAGGTTTCAATAAACATCACCACAAAGTTTTTTTTTTTTTTTTTGCACATCTTCCAGCAATCCTACAGAATATATGCCTTAAAGAAGAAACTGCTGCTTCAAAAGGGCATGTGCATTTTTCATTTTATTATATACTGTTAAATTGACCTCCAAAAACATTATACCTATTCACTTTCTAACCAAGAATACATGATTCCTCTATACTTTCACTCACACTAAATTTTATTGATCTTTTAAGGTTTTTCTAAATGGATGGTCAAAAGAAGCACATTATTTTAAATTGCAGTTTCCTTGCTACTTATGAAACTAAGCATATATATTTTCTCTCTCCCCCTCTCTCCTTGTATTATTTTTTCCTGTAAGTTATTTTTTCATGGTTTTTGTCCATTTTTTAATTGCTTGAGTTTTCTTACAGCTTTATAAGAGCTTTTTGTAAATTTGGAATACTTACCCTTCATATATTTGTAGCGAATATTTTTTCCCATTTGATAGTTTGTCTTTTAATGTGCTTTAATGGTATCTTTTATTGTACAAAAGTTTAATTCTTTAGTTGGAAAAATGTTTAAAAATCTTTTCCCTTATAATCTCTGTTTTTTATTTATTGCCTGGGAAACTCTTGCCCACGTCAAGGTAGTAAAAATAGTCCCCTATATTTTTCTCTAGCATTATTTTTTTTCATTTTGGATTTTGACATATCTAGAATATGGTGAGAGGAATGAGATTTAATAACTTCTCCAAAAGAAATTCAAGTATTGTAACCCATTAATTAAATAATTTATCTCCTCAATGATTAGAAATGCCCATTTATCATATACATTATTTACACTCTTGGTAACATCCTCTCCTAGGTGAGGTCCTCTGACATCAGCCTTCAGAAGATCAGGCAACCTCTTGCACAGTTATTTGGGGACAATTTATCTGAGCTGACACTCTAATATGTAAAAGTCATGTGTGTGTGTGTGTGTGTGTGGAGGGTGTGTATGTGTAATAAATAGATAGATGCAAAGATGTATATACAGTCACATACTGCATAATGATGTTTCAGTCAAAGATGAACCACATATATGACATTGGTCCCATAAGATTATAATACCATATTTGTACTGTGCCTTTTCTATTTTTTGATATGTTTACATACACAAACACTTACCATTATGTTACAACTGCCTACAGCATTTAGTACAGTAACATGCTGTACAGGTTTGTAGCCTAGGAGCAACAGACTTATACCGTACAGCCTAGGTGTGTAGTAGACCATACTATCTAGGTTTGTGTAAGCATACTATGATGTTCGCACAATGACAAAATTGCCTAGTGACACATTTCTCAGAATGTATCCCCATCCTTAAGCAACGCATGACTGCATAAAGTATATATACATACAAACACACACACACACATTATATATATATATATATAATGGGTTCTAGATTACCTGTGAATCAATCTCTTTATTTCATTCTTACTCCTATCCCACCTTATTTTAATTACCTTAGCTTTGTCTATGAAATTATCTTAGCTTATGGCCTATGAAATTTATTGGTGCCATTTCCCTCTAGTTTTTCTTTTACCAAATTTCCCATGCATGTTTTCCTACAGATGAAATTTAGAATCTCTATATAAAATTCCATGAAAACTCTTACTGTGAGTTTAATTGAAAATGAATCAAAATATGAATTCATTTGGAAACTTTTACAATATTTATACTGAATCTCCCTTCACAGAAATATGGTCTGATTTCCCTTTATTCAGGTCTCCTTTCCTGTCTTTCAGTAAAATAGGATAGTTTTCTTCAGATAAGATTTGAATGTAGTGGACACCAGGTCATCTCTCAGCCATGCTTGAACAAAGCAGTTCTTGGAACACCTGTTCTCACACGGATTGTTTCTTGTTGATCAGCCTCAAGACACCTTGTGACTTGCAAACAAGCCAGGGTGCCTTGACCCGCAAACGGGAAAGGGCAAAGGAGGAGACGCAAA